>JAEQBH010006825.1:0-136510 GCA_016808115.1 Tetrastigma voinierianum
CGTTACGAGCATGTTACGCCGGGGTGAACTCCATGATGAAGTCGGCTAAGACCTGCCCTTTTATCGTGGTTTTTGGTTTGTATCTGATGTCGAACTCACTCAGCTCTATGGCCCACTTCATCAATCTTCCGGAGACTTCTGGTTTATGTAACACTTGCTTCATCGGGTACTCCGTTGGAACTTCTATGGTGTGAGCCTGGAAGTAAGGGCGGAGTTTCCGAGCTGCTGTTACCAAGGCCAAAATTAGTTTCTCCATCCTTGGATATCTTTCTTTGCTCCTCTCAGGGCTCGGCTGCAATAGTAAACTGGGTGCGTACTCGTTCTTTGTCTCTGACGAGGACAACACTTGTCGAGAAGTACGTCTGACCCGGGTATGGGGTGAGGCTCCTTCAATAGGACTTACTAGAATGGGGGGGAGCTTAAACTGTGTTTTCCAAGGCTGAAAATGCTCCCTCACACTTTGCATCCCATTGAAAGGCCGTCTTGGTCTGGAAGAAGGTAGCATTTATCCGCGCCACGGACCGCGAATCGGCCGCGGCGATGCTTCCGTCCCGAGCTGTGGAACTTCGTTTATGCTTGATGAGCGAAGGCATGTCGGTCTGACACTTTTTATGTATGCGAAGTTTGCTTTGATCCTCGGTGGTTGACTATGAAACCTAGGAATTTCATTGTCTCAGAGGCACACTTAGCTGGTTAGTTTCATGTTGTAATTTCACCAGATGCGGAGCGGCAGTTGGATGGGCTATGTGGAGCCCCGCTGAGGTGGATTTCACCAGCATATCATCATGTATCTTCCATAGTTGTGCCTAGCTGGTTGAAACATCAGGTTCATGACCTCAATATGTAGGCTCCTGGCACGTTTTGGCGAAACTGGCATCCTACGATAGCAATGGGTTCCTGTATTTGTAACGAGCGACGTCTTTCTATAGCGGTCACTGGGTCTATCTTGATGCAGTTGTAGCGAAGGCATCCGTAAAGCGAGGGGTTCATGGCCCGCGGTGGCATCACGATGAGGTCGATTCGCGGTGGGGCGTCGCTGGACATGCTTTGTTGATGTCAGTGAAGTCGATGCAGAGTCGCCATTTGCCGTTTGCCTTTTTAACGAGTACGACATTGGTTAGCCATTCGGAGTATTCTACTTCCCTGATCGCTCCTACCTGTAGGAGTTTGTTGACTTCCTCGTTGATGGCTTTCGCTCTGTGCGAAGCACCAGTTTTTATTTGATTGGCTTAAAGGATGGGTGGCGTTGACCTATGGAGTGATTCTGAAGTAGGATGATTCCTCCATGTCACGCTGCTTCCATGCGAAGAGCGTCCTACATTTTGTCTTAAAAAATGGATAAGGTGGTTTTGAGATCTTCCGGTAGTTTAGGCGGAGTATAGGCGAGATGTTGGTCGTCATCGACAATACCGGTTCCGAGTTCTTCGAGGGCTCGGGTCGAATTAAGTACCTCCGTCAGCGTGTCAGGCTAGATCACGTATATGTTTGTCTCTGAGCCGATTTTTTGTTTCATGGATTCACATTGGCATTCCACCACAGCCACTTGCTGGTTATCCTCGAACCATTCCTACCGTTCACGGTAGGAACGATCATCATGTGATATGCGGAAGGTTGCTTTTATTGCATTGAGAGAAGGTCTGCCCAGCAACATGTTGTAAGCAGACGGAGCGTCTACGACGAGGAATCTTGTCGTAGTCGTCGCTTGGCATGGGGGATCTCCTAATGTGAGTACCAACTGTATTGAGCCTAGAGGTAATACTCTTTCCCCGGAGAATCCCCGTAGAGGTGTGTTGACGGGTTCCAGTTTTTCCCTTCCAATGCCCATTTTATCAAAAGCTGACGCGAAGATGATATCAGCTGAACTCCCGTTGTCAATCAGCACCCGATGAACTGTTTTGTTGACCACAACTGCGCGAACTATCAGAGGGTTGTCATGAGGGTGTTGGCATCCCTCTAGATCTGAGTCAGAAAACATGATGGATGTGTCCGGTAGCGGTGGATTTAGACCTTTGCTTGAATTTCCCAGCTATCTCTGTCCGATCCCAATGCTGCGTGGGATGGGCACTACGGTGAGTTCGATTCCCTCGGCTTCTCTGAATCCTCCACGAGATTACTGGATTTCCACCCTGAGTTATTGAGTCTTGGTCGTCGTCGGCCGAGGAGTGGTGGTTCTTTGAGGCGGAATCTGACTCTGACTTGATTTTGGATCTGACTCTCAGGGGATATAAAGCGTCGGAGGTATTCGCGCCGTATCAAGTATTCTATTTCTCTCTTGAGCTGTATGCAGTCGTCGGTGCGGTGCCCATAGTCCCTATGACACTTAGAATTGTCTCTTGTTATAGGGTCTGATTTCATTTGGGTTGGCCACCTCAGGAACTGCTCGTTTCGTACTTAGCGCATAACTTTGTGACAACGGGGAGGTGTTAAAGGGGTGAAACGTTGAGGCGAGTAACATCGTCGTCTTTCGGATTGCGATGGACCTAGACGATCTCTGAGGTTTCCACGCCTTTTTGGAGATCGTTCTCCATTTTTCTTTGGAGATCCTTCCTGGTCGCTTTGTCTCTTGGGGCTTTGTCCTCGTCATTTTAATACAGCCCTTTTTTCTTTATGAATGCGGAAGAACTCTTTCTTGGATATGAGGGCCTCTTCGCCATTAATGTATTTCTCACGCTTTGCGAGCACCTACGTCATGCTTGTTTAGGATTTTGGAGATGGACAACATTAAGTCTTTCGACTAAATCCACACAAGCCAACTATGAATACGTGCGAATTTCTCGTCGAATATGTCTACCTTTAGAGACTCGGCATTGAATCATTTGGACGTAAGGCGCCGTCTTTTCTTGCGAGCCTACCGCCCGGTGGTCAGCGAGATGATAACTTGGCTTCCTGTACGTCTGGACCCAATAAAGTGAGAAACGAATGCAATGGATAACTCCCTAAATGAGGAGATTAATGACGGTGGGAGCCTATTGAACCATGCCAAGGCTGGGCCCTTCAGGGTGATAGCGAAAGCTCTGCATCGCACTGGATCTTGATACCCATGCAGCTCCATCTGATTTTTGTAAGTGTTGAGATGATCGACGGGATCTCTAGTACCGTCAAACGCTTCCACCTGTGGCATTCTGAACTTGGTTGGAAGGGGGAAGTGGAGTACCTCGGCTGTATAGGGCGACTCAGTTTGTTGTACCAAGGTGTCCATAGTGTCAGGAGCACGTCCTTTCACCACCTCCTTCACACGGCCGAGCTCTTGTTGGAGGTTTCTGAACCTCTATTCCCACGATTGTTCCCCTGCCCCCTGCTGAGGATGGCGCAATTCTGCTTCAGTTTTAGCCCTTTGGGGAGTACCGATATTGTGCTGTCCTTCATGGGGGGGAATGTCATGATCTTCCTGAGTTTGTCGCGTCTCCCGAGGTCGTCGGATCTGTCTGGTGAGTTGTTCTAACTCCTCACATTTAGGCCGTTGATTGGTAGTAGGCGCTTCCACCTCGTCCGGTGTTGGCACACATCTCGTCTCTAACACGCGGAGGTGTCATTTATTTGCGTTGCCCGGTGGATCTTGCATCCTTGAAGGATTAGTGTTGCTCCTACTTGTGTTCAGTGTTGATACGATCAGTAACTGAGAAATCATTTATTTTTATAAAGGAACTGTCGTTCCCACAGGTGTGTGTATTGATGATGCCTTTTCAACGGGGCGGGCTGGAGCGTGTGGGCTTCGTTGGGGTGGGCGAAATTTCTTTAGTGGTGACGGGGATGTTGGATCGCCCGGGCCGAAGTAGGATCGCTGCAATGTTGCTCTGCGACAGAGTTGTAAGTTTCGCTCCTCTGCAAAAACAAGAATAAAGGGGGGTCGGCGAGGGCTTCGCCCGTGGCCGCTCGTCTTCTGAAGTGATTTCTTCCCGAGAGAAAAGAGAGGCTCTTAGAATTTGTAGATGGGCATATGCTTTTGTGTATGAATGTGCGTACCTTTCACCGATGGGGTGGCCTTGTATTTATAGTAGATGTTCAACCAGTTGGATGGTGAATAGGATTTGTTCCCATTGGATGGGGTATTTCTTGTTATTATTGATATCGGATTTGGTAATGGATATAGAAAGAGCAGTTTATTTCGGATAATCTTCCTTCCTTATTGGGGGATCCGATTTGATGTTGATCTATTATCGTCTTTCTTTCCTTATTGGTGAGATTTGGCTGGACTTGCGGAATAATATATTTCTATGGACTATTCTATTTTCTGTACCTGTGGGAGACTTCCCATAATTGGTCTTTGGGCCAATCGGGTTGGGCCCTCTTGAATTTGGCACGAGACTTAAGTGTTGGCGCGAAAGGCAAGTGCTCAAATGGGCATGTCTCTCGCAGGAGGAGTTTCAGCGGACGAGCCTCAATGTTTGATTAGGTGGCGCTCTGCCAGGCACGGCCGATGGGCACAATGAGCCTTATTTTCAAACCTTTATCAATAATATATATATATATATATATATATATATATATATATATATATATATATCATAAACATAATAATAAAACTAATTTTCAAATTAAAGGATTTCAAATTGCACAGATATTTGAAAATATTTTAAAACATTTCTTAAAATAATATTATTCAAATAAAAAATCCTATTTATAACATTATCAAATTTAATTATTTAAAAATAATTAAAAATATCTCTTAACTGATAAGTATAAATTTGTTAGCATTTTTAGTATACTTTTCACATGTTTTATACGCATTCAATGCTAGATTCACACTAATATTGCTAAAGAATGCTCTAATCCCTCATTTGATTGTGTTTTGCAGATTTTGAGTGAAAACCGAGCAAAGTGATGAAGAAATGGTAGAAATCAAGCAAACAGGGAGGTTGCTGAGCTATATTAGGTTGCTTTGTCATGACGAAGGTCATGTTCGTCACGATGAAACAATAAGATCCTGGCACTTAAAACTACGGGTTCATCACGGCCAGACGCGTTCGTCACGACAAACCCACGTTCATTCCAAAGAAGGATGAATTGATGAGAAGCATATGCTACGGGTTCGTCGCAATGAACTGCTACGGAATGAAACTAAAGTCGTCTCACTCTTGGCCCGTCAATGGCCCATGTTCCCAAGACTATAAAGAGGGGTTTTCAAGACAAGATTAGGGTTCGTAATTTGGGGGATGAAAGCTTGCACTTAGAGAGAGTTCGCACACCATGTGCCTTGGTTCTGACCTTGGAGGTCAGGAAGCACCCGATGAAGCGCATTTTGATCAATCCTGGTAGTGCTGCGGACATACTCTACTTGCCTACCTTGCTACGGCTGGGGTACAACCACGACAACCTTGGAACCGCACCATTGGAACTCGTTTCATCTGAAGAAGTATTTTCAATAATATATATGTCAAACATGTCTCATGGTGCTTTGCGATGAATTACTAGTACTGTTTCTCTTGATTTCATTGGAATGCTTTCTTGTTGGACTACGGTCCTTTGCCTCGGGCATTCGTGGTCCCTATTAACCTCTCCCGTTTTATGTGATTAACCCCCGCACTACGAGATGTTTGTACTCCATTTTTTAGGATTAACCCCCTTTATGAGATGTTTTTACTCTATTTTATGGGATTAACCCCCTAAGATACTTGTACCCCATTTTATGGGATCATCCCCCCCTTTTGGTACTTGTTCTCCATTTCATGGGATGATTGTGCTCCATTGAATAAGATGCATCCCACATGAGATGGTTATTCTCTTTTATGTTTATGGTACAAATGGCCTGCCTACCCCTTTTGGAATGAATTTTACGATGAATTTTTTCCTTTTTTGTTGGGATACTTGGTATATGGGATGCTTGGCATATTTTTATGAGTTGATTATTCTCCATTACTGTCTCTGTTATTCCCTCTTTTATGGGATACTTTATCTCTTATTAAATAATTATTATTTGCTTGCAGTTCACTTAAAAGCAAGAAAGCCATTACTTGTCCATAAATAAGGGCAAAAGGTGCCCGAGATAAACCCCCTTGGTTGGTCAGAGTTCGTTTCATACAGAAGGCGACGCAAGGAATTCGGTGGTCAGGGGAGGTGAATCTGGCATGGTCCATGCTCTGAGTTGAGCGCCTCAACAGTCTTAGAAGTCCCTTCAACCGTCGGCATAGGCAGCACCTACACCTCCTCCGTAGTTTGTGGGAGGCCTTCACCTTTGGGGGTAGGGGTTTGCGGGGGAGCCTCGTGTCGGAGCTTATTCATCTATGTTACTTCAGGGAATTCTGGCATTTAACGCCCTCGCGGAGCGTCCGTTCACCTTCGGCGTAGCCAGCCCAGTGCCGGCTCGTGCTTGCTCATCGTACGGCCCGGCTGACTTGGATTGGTAGTCTGACCTCACAAAAGCATCTTTCAATCCCTAACTCATCTTTCGGTTTAGCTCGGAGTCTAATTGCACCTTTACACAAGCTGTTTAACCTCGGCACAGTGGACACTACGTTTACTAGCATAAGGGAGTGCTAAAGCCTCCACCCCAGCTTCCAATTGAGGCACCTTCTTTGCTTGGCTGGTCATCACGTTGCACTCCTTGAACAGCTCGGACAATTTCTATTTGGCCTCCATGACCTCCTGCTAGAGTTGAGGAACTCGGGACTTAGCCTAGACCTTCGTATATAGGTCCTGAGCCCCTGCCCTCAAGTGAGTCAAGCAAGTGAGTTGGTAATTATTGAGAGGCGTCCACCATATGTTCCATGTATAAGCGAGATGCTCATTTGAAGCAGTGGCCTCGAGCAAGATATGAAAAACAAGGATGCACAACCCAAAAGCTATATATTCAACAAAGCACTTAAGTTACCAAAGTCGCCTTCTAGAAGGGCGTGTAGTCCCTTAGGAGATCGTGAACCTTCTTCGTCGCCACCATTCTGCAAACAACGGCCATCTCAGCCATGACCTCCTCCTTCGGGTCTTTTAGCGTGAAATATTGAGCGAGTGTGAGTACGCAGCGGGGGCCTCTAGGGAGGGAGGAGCCGAAGTTTCCACCACAGGCAGAGGGGGTTTGGGGGTCGCATGCGCCTTTCCTTACCCTTTTTCCGAGAGAGGCATAATACGGGGGGACGAGGTTCCAGACCCTCAATAATTTTTATACCTCCTCGTGGAACTAGAGAAGGTTGATTGTCATCGGCACCAACCTGGGTCTACCCATCCAATCGTTGCAAATCAGGTGTAGTGGTAGCCAGGTGTCAAGCAGTTTCCCTTGGCCGAGAAGGAACGGGTCTTTCCCTATCCTAGGAGGATCGTCGTAGGGTTGCCTAATGTCGCTGCTCGGCCCTGCCATACCCAGCTCCCTGGGCCTCTTCTAGCGAGGCCTACCAGTCTCGCGGGGGAGGAGGGGGGATAGGGAAGTCATCACCAACACCCATCTCTTTAGCCGCCTGAATCGGGGTGAGAAGGCGGTTCAGCATGCGCTCCCTAGCTCAAGAGTCCCCCTCCCAGTTTAAGCGCAAGACTTTCAGAACTATGAACTCCTCGAGTTGCTCGTACACCTCTCGAAGGTTGGTCGACATCAGAAGAGCTCTGAAGTCCCTCGCGGAGCTCGAGAGACTTAGCACCTTAACTAGTGAATCGAATTGGGAGGGGCTCGAGAGACTTAGCTTCCCTCACATACAGTGCCTACACCTGGCCAGTGAGGTTACAAAATCGTCCGAAAGCGAAGGGAAAAACCTGATTTCGATGCCGGCTACTTGATAGGGTTGGTTTCACTAGGAACTCTAGACATAGAATCCCTAGTGTATCATACGGTTTTGTTCTTGCTAATTGCTCGACAGGATTCATCACCAGTTGTAGCGACTTGGCGTTAACAACCAGGAAATATTTCTTGAGGTTGTGCGGTTTAAAGGAGTAGACATATAGCACCTCCTCCAAGCCCAGATGTAACTCGAGCTTCCCATTCGGTGCGGCTCACCCAAGAACTCGCACAATGTTCACATGCGCGTGGACGAGGGTGGGGGCACGTGGTGGGAAGCGGTGCAGAGGAAGGGGAGCAGTAAGCCCTTATTGATTTGAATCTCAGGATAATAGATGGAGTTTATCATACCTCGGTCCCCCGTTCGGTGGCAAGCACAAGGTGGGGGCCCGAGGATGAAATCTCACTTTCGAGCTAACGGAGGAAAGGAGAATCTCTTTCAAAAAGGCTTCCACTCTGGCCTCTGACAAGTTGGAAGCCAGGCGGGAACTTTCGTGGGCGTTAGCACAACAACCCATATGAGAAAGTCGACGCCTCGTCCTTGGAGCTAGAAAGGTCGTTTCTTCCAATGGCCATCCTTTGAGTGCCTTTGTGCCTCCATCACCAGAATGATGCCTAGAGAGACAACTAGGGTAACTCATCAAGCTTAAAAAAAACCAAAGAAAGAGCGAAGCACGACGTAGACAATTACCTTGGAGAGGGTGGTGACCACGCTGGGAGAATCAGCGAAACAAGGGCACTCTCGGGGAAGAAGGCTGCGGCCTGAGGTTGAAGAATGGGACCTCCTTTAATGGAACGTCGAAGTTCTTCAAGTGCCACTTCCGCGGACTAATCAGAGTTGACACTTGTGACATAGTATGATGATGGCCCGAATATGGCGTGTAGTATCCACTGACCTTAATGGTTAGTAGGGAATGATGGGCGGTGCGAACTTGAGGAGCCGACATACCGTTCGCTGACCACAGTGGCTTAAAACGATGCTAAAGGGAGAGCTCGTGGAATGAGATAAGCCACCACACATATGGCATGCGAAGCAAGTAGCCTACCATGCGGTATTAGAGTAAGTAGACTAGACACGGTCACGTGATGCGGAGGTTGAAATTTGGATTACATGGCGGCCCGGGAGGATGCTTTGAGTTGATCTGCCCGAGCAAGATCGAGCATGACCTGGCATCGGGCACCTAAGGCAACAACCCTTCGGACATGCAATATAAACGGCGAAGCATAGGTGACGTCCGCGGTGTATTTAACGTATAGAAATTAAGGCAGGAATCAATATGTAACGTAAGGACATTAAGGACCAATCATAAGTACCTATTTTGTAACTGTCCATTGTATAGCCTCCCTCACAATAGATATATACTGAAGAGGGGTGTACCTGGTGGGGCATCCAATTTTTTGCTTTGGCATACCACAGTGCTTAGTAAAAGGGCGAATTGCTTTCCATGCTTGTTTGTAAAAAATTTCTTACATCTTGGCCTTGTCTCGCTTTCAATTATTGGAATGACTATTTCTAGATAACCATTTGATACATGGTTATATTAAGGACTATCAATGCATAACAATCTTTCATATTGAATGTTGGAAACAGTTTTTATCTATTACTTGCTGCTAATTACACTTAATTATAAATTCAGATTGTGCTTGGATTAGAAAGGGTGCTTGATTTCCCTCTATGGCGGCGGGCGAGAGGGAGAGAGAGAGAGAGAGGCGCGAGCGGCCAGATTGCCACTAACACTCTGTCATAAATGCATCGAATGCGGTTGCTAGGGATAGCGACGAGACGTGTTCTTTTTCTTTTTTTCTTACAGTCTGTGCGTGAGGTAAGCCATATATATATTGAAATTAAAATAAAATGAAAACTTACTTGCTTGGATGAATTGTTTATCATACTTGGATAGTGACTCCATGATTCTTGTTTGTTATCGGAGATATGAATGAGTAAATAGAGAATGGCGTAGCCAAATTGGCTTCATTGGTTTCTCATTATCATTGTCATGGTAAGCTTGTTTGTATATATTAAACAAGTGACACGAGTTGATACGATGACGATTTGACAGGTTTGAAAATATTTTCCTGAAAAAACTGCACCGAACCACCAAATATTGGGGTCACATTCTTGGAAATTAACTTTTTAAGGACCAAATATAACCTTACAAATTGTGAGTACATATATATATATATATATATATATATATATATATATATATATATATATATATATATATATATATATAATTAATGAAACTTGAATTAAGGAAGATAAGTTTCCAATGTGAAAAAAAATTTTTAATTTTGAATGGGGCAAGTGCCCCACTTAGTACGAGTCAATCAGCCCCCCATATGTGTGTATATATATATATATTGGGGTAGATTTTAAGTTCTATTATAATCTTATTTTCTAAGCACATGCATTAAAATCAATTTTGAAATAGATGATTTCAACCCATCAAGCTTAGCTCATGTGATAGAGCGTTTAATCTTTCAAAAATGTAAGACATAGGAAAGGGAGGGGTCTCGGGTCGAAGTCTTAGTGGGGATAATTTACTATATTGTAACTAAAGTAATTAGCTATAAAAAAAATGATTTCAAAATTGCTATATTTTTTAAAAATATCTTTAAAAAAATTAATGATTTAAAAATAAAAAATAAAAAACTATCAATATTTGATAAAAATATGCTAAAGCTTTAGAGAGTAATGCGACATATTGATATCAAAAATGTCTAAAAATACCCTAGATTCCAAATTTCCGGCATAGATGGAGCATAATATGATCGTGGCTTGTTGGACGAACTTTCCTTCCTAAGCGCAATGCGAAAACTCACGAAAAAGCTAACCGTCATCGACACAACTACCACTTTATGCTTAGTAAACGGCACGTCACAACATATCGATGAAAAACACAAAAAAAAATAAAATAAAATTAAAAAACAAAGGCAAACTCAAACTATATTAAAAATCTACTTTATTAGAAAAAACTGAAACCTAAAAGAAAACGATGGAAGGGGGTGATTTCATGCCAGAATAGCCAAAATGCCCCTCCCTTGCCCAGTAACAAACAAAGTGCGAAATAAAAACAAAAGAAGTGATGAAAAGGGCGGGACCGTGATGGATGATCCTAACGGTTTAGGTAAGTTAGAATGGGTTTGTGGTAGTTTAGGGGTATGGGATGTAATTTGAAGGATAGGGATAGGTCTAGTCCAAGGGTTATGAGGCCTAATTTGAAGTCTGCTTTATGATGGAATTAGGTTTAGAATGAATGATTTTAGGTTTTGAAATGGTCAAGTTTGGTTTGATGAAACAGCCTTGTTTTGAGCTAGTTTGTGGTTTTCGTTAAGGTAGGCTAGGGCTATGCACGATTTAGGGTTTCTCTAAGGTTAAGGATGATGGTATTTATGGTTTCAAGGTTAAAACAAAGTATTTCAAAAGGTTTTTTGAAGTATGGAACTAGATTTGGAAAGTTTTGAGTTGTGATTGGAGATTGGAAAATTAAAGATGGGAGATGAGTTGAAGTTGTGGAGGATAGATACTTACTTCGCTGCAAAGGAATCTACCTAGAGATAAGTACTGACTAATACTCAGGGGATCCACCCAAGAGATATACTTGCCACCCGAGGGATCGTCGAGGATAAAGCAGTGAACTAAGTATAAGAATTGCAAGAGATAAGAGAAGCAAAGAGAACTCTTATAAGAAGTTTGAAAATATTATTAAACTTTGAATTGAGAAAAGAGTACATTGGAGGGGTTTATATAAGCCCTTATTTTCCTAATTCTAATTGGAATAGGACTCTCATAATTAAAGTCTTCTAATCGTAATTGAAATAAGACTCCTAATTCTAATAAAACAACTTGTAGGAAATTAAATAAAAACAACTCCTACTTGGACTAGGAAACTAAAAACAACTCTTCTCTCTTGTATGGAAGCTAAATAAAGCTAAAATTTATAAAATACATTAAAAAAAACTAAAATATTGATTTAGGTAAACTCGTCCTTAGAGCTTATGACCATAACTCCTTTAAAGTCCTCTTGAAGCCCCAGAAAAAAGCCATTTTCATGATCTCGATGTTTCTGACCTCCACGAATCTAAATCTTTTGTAATCAATGTTGAATTTCAATAGCTATTACCGTCTTCTACATCAATCCCCATAGTTGGGAAAAAAGACTTACTCTCAAGTCTTCACCTTAATAGGACCTCAAATGGTGTTGTAGATGTTGAACAAAAATCTCAAGATCAATAATACGCTTTTGCTTTAGGGTTTGCGAACAGCTTCGAGCCATAGTCGATAATCAAACCTGGCTCTAATAACACTCTGATGCAAGGATGGACCATGATGGATGATCAAAGGGGTTAGACAAGTTAAGCTGCTCGGTTAATGGTATTTTCTTTTGTGGGGTGATGAAGACACACAAATCAACATGAAAATTGATTGATAAGTCACGATAGGATGATGAAGACACCACGTTCAATTATGGAAAGATTGATTGACAAAGTCGATGAGATAATAGAGATGTGACAATCAATTATGAAAGATCGATTGATAAGTCGATGGTAGAATGATAGATACTTACTTTGCCACCTTTGATGCAAAAGGATAGGCGTAATTCGTTGATAAGGGTATAGGTAAGTTAGGGTATTAGTTTATGGTAGTTTAGGGGTATAGGTATAACTTTGATGGGTAAGGGATAGGTCTGGTCTCAAAGGTTTTAAGGCTAATTAAGGGTTTATATATGATGAAATTAAGGTTTATAATGAAGGATTTTAGGTTTGGAAATGTTTGGGTTTGATTTGATGCAGAATAGCCTTGTTTTGAACAAGTTTGCGTTTTTCGGGTTTTTCTAAGGTAAGGTTAGGGCTAGCACGAATTTAGGGTTTTTATAGGTTAAAGATGGTGGGTTTTAGGGTTTTCGAGATGGAATAAAGTGTTTAGGATAGTCTTAAAAATATGGAACTAAATTTGTAATGAGTTGGGTTGAAGATTGAAAAAAAAGGGTTATGTAGAGGTTAAGGTTAAGATTATTGAATTGGTAGGAGTAGAAGAAGTAGAAGGATAGGAACTTACTTCGCCACCTAAAGAATCCACCAAGGGATAAGAAGCCACAAACTTGACACTACAGGGAATCCACTAAATAGATAAAGAGAACAATAGAACAAGAAAAACTCATAAAATAAACTTGAAATATTACCTTTGTGAATTTATTAAAGTACATTGGAGGAGTATATATAGGCCCCTTATCTTCTTAATTCTAATTGAAATAGGACTCTCAATTAAAGTCTCCTAATCCTAATTGGAATAAGACTCCTAATTCTAATAAAAACAACATATTGAAATTAAAAATAAAACAACTCATACTTTGTGAGGAAACTAAAAACAACTCTTCTACTAATTAATAAGACTCACAGCAAGCTAGGACTTAAGAAAATACATAAAAATCAAAATATTGAAGCAATTAATTTCTTATAAACGCCCGACCACGATGATCTCTATGTTTCGCAACTGAGTCTGAATCTTCTGTAATCAGGAATTGGAAATTCCTATAACTGTGCAAACACTCTTGTATCAATCCCAAAGTAGGGAAAAAAGACTTGCCCTCAAGTCTTCACCATGATAGGACCTCAAATGGAGTTGTAGATGTTGAAAACAATCTCAATATTAGTAATACATCTTTGCACTACGATTACATGTTCACTTGGAACCATGAGTTAAGGAAATCCTTATCTAACAACAAGAACCTCTTTTAGCTTATGACTAGCCATGAGCCTACGATACCAATTTGCAAGACGGGTCATGATGAATGATCGAGGTATATGAAATGAATTGATTGATAAATCAATGGGATGATATGAAGACACCCGCGATCAATTATCGAATGATTGATTGATAAGTCGATGGGATAATAAAGGCACCACAATCAATTATGAAAGATTGATTGATAAGTCGAATAGTAGAAGGATGAATCTTCTTCATGTGAGGAATCGCTGAGGATAACAACACAAGAAAAAGCCTTTTCATTGATAGTTTGTCACCATCAAGATAGGTATATTTGTTAAGATAGACTACTTCTTATATATGTAAATTACATGTCGGTGTCGAAAAAGTTTAAAGCAAAGGCGACATATATATATAATAAGAATTTTTGTATTCTATGTCGAGGTTAAAACAAGTTGAGATACATATGTCAAGAGTTTTTCTATTATATGTCTTGGTTAAAATGTTACTTGATTTTATGTCAAGGTTAACTAAATCTTCTGTTATGGTTACTCCTTCAAATCATTAAGGCTAAAGGTCCTATATCATCATGGTTATCTACCCTGATAGAGACATATATTTAAATTAAATAAGGTACATAATCTAATTCACAAATAATAACAATCAAACCATTAAACAATGTGAATAAGTTAAAATTCAAGAAAAAGTTACAATACAATATCCAAATATAAAAATTTGATAAATCTTTTTTAAGTTACTCTCCATTGTACAAACATAAACTGAAAACTACAACATCATCTTCATTCGAGGTGGTCTTTTTTTCTTCATCATAGTTGTCTTCTCGATATATTTTATGGACACATAAGGACAAACATAACATTAATATAATAATTAACAATAAACACCCAAAAAAATTTATTTTAAACCATTTTTTGAACATAATATAAAATTACTCTTACCATATTTTTTGTAATATAGTGTGCACCTTTTTTCTTGAAGTAATGTAGAGAATCCTAATGAAGAGATAGAGATGAGTATCAACAAGTCCTATGACAACCTTCCACTAGCCAACATGGAGATCCTTCCATAGTTTGCTATTAACAAAAGTATATAAGATATTTTAAATCCAATTAGGAAAATATAATACAAATACTTGAAATATAAATATACTAAAAATTGTTCTAACTAGTATAACAATAGAAAATGAACAATGAAAAGCCAAATTAATAATCAAGCTAAAAATGAACCTTAATAAATAACCGAACCATGCCCACCCCTACTAAATAGCTTAATGGTCATGACATCTAATTTAGGTATCTTATTAAAACATATAGTTTATATACATAAATCAATAACTATATTTAATATGTAAATTCTTCAATAAATTGAACTCATCATACTTTAATTTTTTCATACTTCATTATTCATACTATGACATATGCAAAAACATAACAAGAACCAGGCATAACCAAATATAGCTAGACATTCAAGCCAACAATATAAAATTTTTTATTGGTGGTAACAATTTATTTTTATTTTGACTTATTTTTATCCTTAATAAAAATTAAGGCCCAAGTCTAAAATATAAAAAAGAAACAAGCGAGAATGCAAATAATATAATGCAAAAGTGCAAAAATAAGGATTAGCAAATGATAAGGAGACTAAAGGAATTGGAAATATGTTAGACCTAAGCACATTGAAAGTGTACCCTTTTGATAGTATAAGATAAAATGTCGAGAATCGGCTCTTTTGACATGTATACGCATTCTCTAACTAATTGTTTACATTCACATACACAATAATTTTGATTCTTGAGGTATAGAAAAATATCTTCTATTTAAATTATAATTAAGAAAATTGAACTTTGATTTAGAATGTTTGAAAAATTGAACTTTGATTCTAAGAAAAAAAAATGTATTCAATAAGGTAGTAGGATGGCTCCTCCTAAAACTTAAGTTGAAAGCAGTAAAAAAGTTTGATCGTACAAAATAACCCATAAGTGCGGGTGAGTATGTGGAGTCATACAAATTCCATACCCATGTTGGCATGCACCATCTCCACAAATTCCATGGGTTGCTTCCATATTCAAATGTCTACAAATTTTGTTCTCAAACTGTATAGATTGGTATGGAATTAACCCAGACCGAATACCTCAAACCATCAACATGCTTCTTATTTTTTGTAACCAAAGTTATAATATGTCCCCCATTTTTTTTAGAGTCATAATTCAGGCTTATGACTTTAAAAACCAGAAAATATACAATGTATATTCATCTTGGAGATTTAAGAGCAAAAATTATAGTTTAGTTTTCTAAAATATCTAAAATTATAAGATAAACTTAAAACTAAACACTTCTTTGTTCCTTTTCAATTTTCAAAAATTAAATGACAAAACTTATAAGTTTTTTAATTAATATAATTTTAAATAACTAGAAGACTATCACCATTTTAATTTATCTAAACATCTTAATTTAAATGCTCAAAATAAAAAAATTGCTCGTAGTAATAATATTGGAATTAACTAAAAGAAAAGTGTTTGAGAAAAAAAGATAAAATTCAATAAAGTTATTCTTGACAAAAAAAAAAAAAGTAAATTTAACAGAAGGAATATAAGCAGAGGACCTAAAATCGGGTTCAAAACATAAGTAATAAAGGTCTTATCCTATTATTGACAGGCTAATGAGGTTGGGGGAGGTAAGGTGCAGAGGGGTGAGTAGAAAGTGGAAAAAAAATGATAATAAAGAGACATATAAAGACCTGGGGGTTCAAATGAGGGAAGTAGAAGGCTATAGGATGGGGAGAATGTAGGAAAAAATGTAATAAAGATACAAGGGAGAATATGGGGGCCACCATTTAATGAGCCACCATGAAATACATGGTTGTTTGAGTAGACATGTTTTATAATTTATTGTAATAGTGGGTTGTTCCTAAAACATGAGTCAAATATTTAAAAGATTGACATGTATAAAAAGGAGAAAAGAATATGAAAAAATAACCCATTCTATAAATACCAATAAATAGATAAATATAATGAATAAACTAATACGGAACTGAAGAAAAAAAGAAAACCTGAAAGCATTTTAAAGATTATCTTGTCTAAGTTGTTCTTCCATTCAACATGACATGCTGTAATAACTCTTTGGTATAAAATTCAAGTTCAAACACGTAGTAATAAAACAAATTAGCAACAAAAAAATAAAAAGAAATGTTTCTATTTTTATAAAGACGAAAAATACAAAGAAATGTCTTACTATATGATAATGGCAACTTCATGGATGAAAATTGCTTGAGTTCTTTTTTATTTGATGAGTATGAAAATTGTGCATATTCACAAAAGCATTATAATGCATATAAGACTTACTACCTGCACAAAGAATAGGCAACATAAAACTTTGATCCCGCATAAAATCTAATAGCTTTATGGAACTGGCTTTCCCTGTAAGACAGGGGAAAAAAAAACCTAGAAGTGAATTTTTGCTAGAGGAAGGAGCAAAATGTTAATTTTTCCAAAATTCTTTCTAGATCTCGGATGATGAAACATACTTCATCGTTGGAATCGTCTTCCGAAATCTAGTCACCTAGGCGAATTTCGTTGAATTCGAAATGTCCGGTTTTCCCGGATTTTGAGGCAACGGATGTAGTGAGACTCAAAAGCAGGGTTTTGAAAATCCCGAAAATGTCAAATATTTTAGAATATCATTTAAGATAGATGGAACTGGCAAGACGAAAGAAATTGTTTGGGCGAAACGGAATGAGAGATAGCGTGTGACATGCAGTGCAGTGTGAGCCACGTGTGCAAATGTAAATACAAAAATATCTAAAAAATCAAGAGATCTCCTGGATTGGTCTGGGACAACGTTAGAAGAGAGAGAGAGGAGGAGAGAAAAGCAGCACTTTCTCCGTGATTTCACGGGGTTTTGCACAATCGAACTCGGCGGAGCTAGAAGTTAGGGGTTGCTCTCTTAGCGATGAGGCTATAGCGATGGAGTCAGGAATCACCAGGGTTTCACCAAGGTTTGGGTTTTTCATGGAAATCGAGAAAAGGCGGTGTCTCGGGAAATCACGCAAATTGCGGTAGGGTTTTTATCCTACTCGGTTTAATTTCTATCTAAGGGCATGTGTGTCAAAGTGGAGAATGTTGTCCAGTTTTTTTCCTCTGACCCCATGACTGTGTTTTGGCCATAACTTGGCCATCCTTTATCCGAATTAAGTGATTCCAATTTCTGGATAAACTAGACTTATAGGATAACATATCTCTTGGAAATAGGTATATCCAATTAGGCCCTTTGGAATCGAAATGCATTAGTGGAGCTATGTTCGAGCGGTTTTCACGATCTGTTTAAGACCGGTGGTAGAGTTTTGTATGACTTGGCCATCACTCTCCTTCACGAATTGATGATTCCGAAGTTAGTCATAAACTAGACTTGAAGGGATAACATATTTCCTTGAAATAGTACTATCAATATCAGATTAAGACACTGGACTCGAAATGCATTCAAAGAGAGAGTATATTCGGTGATTTTACAGTTATGTTTTGGCGAGTAGTCTTGGTTTGTTGAGGACGTATCTTGACGGTGATCGATTTGGGTGATTCCTAGTTGGAGAAGACCACAGAACCATATCTTCAGTGAGTACAAAGAACTGGTGTCCAAAGTCTATGGATTAAGACCAGCGAGAAATCGGGTATCCATGATTTGTTTATTATTAATAGCGGAGTAAGCGATAAGTTTGAATAAAAGTCATAACTGCCGTCCAGAACCGTTTGGGTGTTCTTAGACTCTATGGAAGCATTGAATCAAGAACCTAGTCATATTCATGTGGATGATAATTTAGGTACCCACGAGCCTTGCTGAAAAGTTGGTGTTTGTACCAAGTGATGTCTGAGTGGGACACAGGGAATTGATTTCTGTTTGTTTGCCTCTAATTTCGGATGACCATATCTTTGGCGTCCGGGGGTATAGGTGTTCTTAGACTCTATGGAAAGCCCATTGGTGAAAGTTCTTTTCCATGTTCTAATGGAAGGCAGTAGGTGTCACAACCTTTCACCAAAATCTATGTTTTGCACAGTGTGCATGTTATTTACAGTTTGTGTCGATGTAATGGCCGGGTTGACATGACCATTGCATGGCATGCTATAGGCTATTGTAGTGGGTACTGAATTGCCATGAGTTAAGCCCTAAGGAAGGCTATACTAACATTAACATTTAGTCATGTATTGATGAATGCTATGCATGATACTACGATATCACAAATTGGCATGAAATGTATGGAACTTATATGCTTGCTATATATGTTGCGTAGTATGACATGATCGATTGATTAGAATGTTCCATGTAGTGTGCATCATACATGTAGTATGAGATTCAGATGTTCAGCATTACATATGCACGGGGACATCGACATATTGGTGTGTGCATGGATATGGTGTTCATCATCGGTGTTGATGAATGGTGACTCGTACTTTGGACGGCGTCGATAGATGTCTCACGAGTTTAAAACATAAAAATGAATATAAATAATGTGTGTTGGGCAGATCAAGAATGAGGCGAATTCTTTCAATTGAAAGCCTAGAACATGAATAGTGAGACGTGATTGTGATCAAAAAAGTTCTATTACCCAAAAAAGACACATGGTCATGTTTTTCACATAAACTTTGGGTTGTGTGATAGGAGTCGGGATTGACACAGGTTTTTGCCCCATTGGCATTTGCATTGGGTGTGGAGACCCGGTGAGGGTTCGATACATGGGTCGTGGTAATACCGGTGGCGGTTGTCACATTGGCATATGCATATGTGGGGCAGTCGGTGGTGACTCGGGATATCGATGACATATTGTGAGGTGATGGATCAGACGGGGGCTCGATTTTATGGGGCATGGTGAGTCGAGGTCGTTCATGGCATGTAGACATTCGGAGGTAGACATGTATGTGTGCCGGATCGTGTCGTTTTGCAGTTGTCGGTATTGCATGTGCACTTAGGTGGGAAGTAGCCCTTGTATGGGATTATCACTACCCCGGGCTTTGATCCGCATGGTAGGACCATTTGGTGCGGGACGATTACCGGTGGAGCCAGCTCCTTAGAGTCGGGATTGAGAAAAGCGGATTGTGGCTTTGATGTATATTTGTAATATATATGGGTTTGTATTTATTTGTATAAGAGTGATGTAGTTTAAACTCTTGTGGATTATGGTTTTATAGTCATGTGCTTATATGTTTGAGTATGGATAAATGGGCCTACATGGCCATTTTTACTTTCGTATGTGGTTGATTGTGATCGTTGTATAATATTGGGCCATCTTTGCCATGTAATTATACGGGGTTGTATTTTGGGTAGAACTCCTTGTCTGAGGGCTACCTTTCGATTTTAAGTTAAATCATGGGTCCTGGAAAAGGGGACACGATGGTGTGATGTCGGGTTATTCGACATCCACGAGTATTCTGTGGGTTGACAGGTTGTCAATGGGACCCCCGGGATAGGGGTGACACATTCCCATTTAGAGCTCTAAATTTGAGGACAAAGAACCATTCTCGATAACCACAAAGCGGATTACGAAACTGACCACCATAAGTGGAGGGAGATAATGGAAAGCAAACACGAGAATACATTGTTGTTATGGAATTATTAAGCGACTAAGAATCTCTAATTCTAGTTCTGGTGTTAGCAAAGAAATAAATGTACAAGGTTTCATATTAAAATCATTGACTCAGATATAGTACATTTATCAACAATATAAAGTGATTCGAGAATAATTCCCATGTCAAACTCAATTGTTATCTAATTTATTTACACATCGATTATTTTTATTCTTCTAGTACTACTCTTTGTATTTTATGTACTCAAATTGTGTTCCTTTTTCAATGTAAGTGCATATGGATATATAAATTTTTCTAGAAGAATAAAAGGTGGATCTAACTTTATTCAAATTGTATAAATGGCATCAAATGAGAATTGCAATAGTTATAAACGCCGGGGAAATGAAAAAAAAAAAAAAAAAAGAAATAATGTGAGGGATCACTTGATTATATTATTCATTGATTGAATTATTGTAGCCATCCAGCGCGATGGCTCTATAAGGCGAAACATTTGATCTCAGAATTAGAAAGACTTTTTACTAATGTGTCTATGCACTCTGATAAAATAATAGCAAAATTTTGCTGGCAAAAAAACTTTAACAACCTTTCCAAAGTGGAACATCGATAGTCAAGCCCTTAAAAGTCAAATTACGAATCTTTTTCTGTGACCAAATTTGGTAGCTACTCTCTCTTGCATGTTATACGATCATAGCAACTTGTATGCCTTGAGAATATATTAGGGGAGAATATACTAGTATTATCATACTATCCTAGATGGAATAAAAACTATCTTGAGCTAGAAAATAAAAGAGACTTGAGAATTTTCTGAGGGATATTGGTGAAAAGGCTAGGAGCATTTACTGTAGTGAAAAATACAAAACATACATTGTAGAATGAAGAAACTAAAGCTTGCCTTCCAAGACTTTCATTTTGAAGATGAAAACCCAAAAATCGAGCTTTGTAACACTTTCTTCTTTCTCTTTTATGTTCCTAATTTTCTCAAAGAACCAAAGTCAAGCGAAGAAAAGCTGAGAAAAAAAGTGAATATTGAGAAAAGTGTACAATTGATCGAAATAAGCCAAAATTAAACATTATTAGGAATTAAAATTGGTTCAAATGACTAGACCTTCGATGTTGTTAAAATGCGAGGGGAAAAGAAAAAAAGAACAAAAAAGAGGAAATTAAACAGAAAAATCAAAAACTTGCTCTCACACCCATATGGGTGGTAACCTGAAACAAAATTATAAAGGAGTTTTCTTGTTTCGTTTACCTTTGTTTTTCTAAACAATCAAACAGAAGAGATTAATAACCATAAAAGAAGAATAAAACTAATGCAATTAAAGGAATAGCAAATGGAAATTGAATAAAAGAAATAATCCAAATAATGCATTTGTTGTCACGAATTCTAGGGAAAAAGAGAAATAAAAAAATGAGAACTTACTCTACCTTTGATTTGAAGGTGGGAAACGAGTCGAAAGGAAAAAGGGTTTTCTCTTTAACCTTTTTGCCCCGATTTTATCGAATTCAAGCAGGGGATGGAAAAAAGAGTACAAAATTGAAAAGGATAAATCAAGAAAGAAAAACAAATGAGAATGGAAAAAAGAAGGGGCTTTGGAGTTTGAATCGAGAAAAAGCGAGGGAGTAAAGAGGAACTCCTGCTAGCATTGAAGAGAGAGGCGATATCTCAATTTTTAGGGTTTCAATGAATAAAAGGGACTATCAGTTATTTTTTTCATCATAATCCAAGAAATAAAGATTATTTTGAAAATGTGTTAGATTCACGGTTTTAATGATTTTCTTTTATATTTTTTTAAGGGGAATCAAATATCAAAAAAAAAAAATTTTTAATTTTTAAAATTTTTTTTTAAAGATTTCCTTTTTAATACTAATAATAATAATTATTATAATAACAATAATAATAATCAACCTTAACAAAGTGTACGTCAAGCAAAGGTCATCATATGTTATTATTGCTATTCTTTGAATTTAACATCTATTAAGGTAGCTTTTAAAGCCTATATAACTCAAGACTGATGACCTACAATGAAAAATATTGAGTTCAGTCAATAAATTATATGTTAACAAATGTCTTTTTTGTAGTAGTATAAGAAGCCACAAACTATGTCAAGGGAATCACGAGATAAGCTAGAGAGCAAAGATATACTTACCCATCGAGGAATCGACGGATAAAGAAGCAAGGGAACGATTAAAGATTTAGATTCAGGAGGTTGTGAAACATTGAGATCATCAAAATGACTTTTTAGGACTTTAGTAGCGACTTGGAAGGAGTTATGGTCGTGGCCAAGGTTTGAGGAAGAGTTAACCTAAATCAATATTTTATCTTTTATGTATTTTATAAGTCCTAGTTTGAGTTGGAGTCTTATTAGTTAGTAGAAGAGTTGTTTTTTAATTTCTAGTCAAGTAGGGAGTTGTTTTATTTGATTTCCATTAAATTGTTTTACAAGAATTAGAATGTATTTCAATTACGATTAGGAGACTATAATTATGAGAGTCTAATTTCAATTAGAATTAGGAAAATAAGGGGCCTATATAAACCCTTCCAATGTACTCTTTTATCAATTCAGAGTTTAATAATATTTTCAGATTTCTCTTATAAGAGTTCTCTCTTGTTCTCTTATTTCTTTGGTGGATTCCCTTGAGTGGAGAATTTGTTGCTTTTTATCCCTTGGTAGATTCCTTGGATAACAGTAATAAAAAAAATTAGTTTAGTTTAGTGGGAAGGTGAAAATGGGAGGATGATTTTGCAAAAAAAAAAAAAAAAATTAAAGGGCTAGCTTAAAAAATGACGGCGTAAGAGTGTTGGGACGGGTGGCTGGAGCGTATTTTTGTGAAACTTTAGAAAGTGTTTCTTTAAGAGACTTTTTTGGTTTAAATTCAAAATTTCAAAATTGTAGAAAGTGTCTCTTCAAAAACACATTTACAATTTAAATTAAAAGGAATTTTAGAAAGTAATCTCTTTGACAGGTTCAAATTCAAAATTTTCAAAATTTTAGAAAATAAGACACTTTCTACCATGTGACAAAAGTGTTAGATTTAAGAGTATATTTATCTACTTTTTTTTTTTTGGAGGAATTTTATAATTAAGGGAATAATTGGAAAAGTCCACACCAAGACATGGTGAATGGGCCAGAAGTCACACCAGTGACCGGAAAAAGCATTCAACAACACTCAAGCCTTCTAGCCAAAGACATTGTCATATACTGATACATTTTCCAACAATTGATATAACATCTATCACTAATAATCTCCATCCTTGTACTCGTAAACTTTTAAGAAGATATGACTAAATTTAATTACTTGATTCTAAAAGTACATGTGGATTCTCTTTAATTTAAAAAACATGGATATATATTCTAGTAGGTTTCCTCTTTTGTCATTCTCTTTATCCTCACATTTAAACCTTTGTAAAACTAGAAGATTCAAATTTTAAAAGGGTAAAATGATAATTTCTGTAAAATCAGAAATTTTCTAGAACTCGGTGATGAAGCTGGAGCTTATTGTGAATCTTACCATGAGGGTGCTCTCACGTGAATATCGTCGAATTAGAAGCAGTGCGAATTTCACGTTTTTCGAGAACCACGGTCTTCAGTCTTGTAAAAGCGGTTTTGAGAAAGACCAATGTGATCGTAATGAAAAGTCGCCTCTACCTTCTTTCGTGTGACACATGTTGCATGATTAGTGATAGGATGAGATGAATGGGCAGATTAAGTAGGAGTGTCAAAATCAAACACTTAAAGGGACGTGATGGGATTTTGGAAATATTAAATGAATAAAATAAGAAAATAGCAAATAGTTATTTTCTCCCGTTTGAAGAAAAAGCAAAGAGAAAAAAGCGTGTGGAGAAGAGGGGAAAAATCGAGGCTTTGGATTTTGAGTTTTAGAGAGAGAAAAAAAGTGGCTTCTCTCTAGATTTCAGCCTTTACGGATAGTTGGTTAAGCCGGGCCAAGTAAAGTATTACATGCGATGAGGGCTATGCTTGGACAGATTTGGGTGGAGTTAAACCAAACTCGAATGTGAGGGATCTTTTCCTACTTTGTTGTTTATTCTTTAGCTAAGATCCATTTATGGATAAGGGATTTGTTGAAGGCTTTAAAGGAACATTCAGGTCTCAAAAAGAACCGAGTGAGAAATCTCTACTAGGTGGCCGCGGAACAAGGCCAACTCGAGGGTTTCACTGTTCAATGCTGAATAGTCAGGTGATTTTTGGTGTGATTTTTTGTGGTTGTCGAGTGATTCAAATGAATTGTTTGTAATTAATTTAGCCCATGTGAGCTAATTCTTGTGTTATTGATGAATTTAATAACATGAATTGTGTGAATTAATTAGTGTTAATATATACATGTTTTATATATTACATTTAATATTTTGGGATTGGAGTATACGCATTTTATATGTATCAAGCACCTTAGAATATTAGAGTGAGTGCATTGACACTCTAAAATGAAAGAAAAGGAAAATGTCGTGAGGAATTCCTGGACGGAAGATTTTTTGAGAATTATGTTGGGGAGATTGTCCAACACCACGTCAGAGGCCTACGAATTATTTCGGAGGGTAGTCCATTATATTTATTGAATCTTCTAGTAAGTTTTCGAGAACAAAAAATTTTTTTTTTGAAAATCAGGATTTACTCGGTGATTCGCTTAGGCATGTGCGTAGGGAGGTTAGGACTCAAGATATGATTTGGGTATGCAGACATTCAAGTAGGATCATGCATTGCTGGAGTGTGATTGTTTGCCATGACATGTGCATTTAGGTGGGGAGGAACTCCACGTAGGAAATTATCAATACGGCTCTCTTGCTCACTTCATGAGGATCACTATTTCTGTACAGGAGGTATAGAGGACGATGCCTACTAGAGACTCTGCTATGAAGAAAGCCAGGTTGTGGCTTTGGTAGAGACTTTGTATAACATGTATTAGAAATTGTACATTTTAATATATGTTGAATTAAGAGTGATTTATTAACTCTTGAACTATGGTAATATAGTTGATGTATTTTGTGAGAATGGCGCAGGCCCAAGAGCCAATTATTTTACTCGCATGTGGACCCTAGAATAGCTATAAACCGTTTGGGATAGGTTGTATTTGGGTAGAGCTCCTGTACAAAGGAGACTCGCCCGATTGCTGGTGGAATGTGCCGGGTTACCCGACATCCACGAAGCATTCAAGAGTCGACTAAGTCAACGAGACACCCCAGCTTTGGGCGTCACCTTTCCATGATCGGAGGAGGTAGGCATATGGGTATAACACCTTTCTCCTTTTGTCTTAAACCGCATGCGTGCTTTTAATTGATATTGTCTCAGCAATCCCACCATAAACCGCTCTTCCCATCCGAAGTCGAATTCTCTCCAAACCCCGCACGTCACGTCTCAAAAACAACATAGTGACCTTGTAAAATGAGGGTCACCCTTGATGATCATATGATCTTCCAATGATTTCATGTAGTACTCTCACCCTTTCTACCTTTGCTTTCAACCTTACCGCATATTCCAATGGATTTACATAGCATTTGGCCTTAGCACCAGTCAGGCACATGTTATTTCCATAGTGCATCCCCGGGAGGCAATTTGAAAACAAGCTCAGCCGCATACTGGGTTATGGCGAGTGCGAACAACCCCATCAAAGGCCCACTGTGAATGCAATTGTGTGACATCCCACATCCATGTTGCAAGTACCTCAGGTTGAGCAACCACCGGTAGGTTTGAAGGTAACTAGTTCCTAAGTGCTATAATCTCTCATACTTAAAGAAGAATGATCTATGAACCAAATTATTTTCGTCCATGGTCATTAGTGTGCGTCAAAAAGGTTATCTCCACGATTCATGATGGCCATGTGTTATCTCACGTGGTGGATTCTTGCATTTAATAGCTCTTTGTTATACGGGCAAGAACGTATGGGATGCATGCAGACGCTCACCCATCTTGCCTACAAAGCCGAGGAATTGATCAAAACCAGGAATCACACATTGTGTGGTTAAAACATAGTGCAAATATAAATCCTCCACACCTCAATCACGTCACCTTATTATGATTTTTAAAATCATATGTTAGGTTGTGTTATAGGATTAAACCATGAAATTAATTTTAACTAATACTTATTCTTATTCATTTTAACTTACTTATTTTTTATTAATTTGAAGTAGTAAATTTATTTATAACAATTTGTATTTCTTGAGTGTATCGGTGATATATATACATAAAATGTTTATGATTTTAAAAGTAGGTCATCAACTTGAAATTATTATTCTAAAATATACTTTACCAATATGGTTTCAAAAAGGTTTATAACATTTGGTCAAAAAATTAACATTTTAGTTTTTATTTTCTACAAAGTTGGAAAAATAATCAAGTATTATATATATATATATATATATATATATATATATATATATATGATATGATCTTGAAAAGAAAAATAAGACCCACCTCATTGAATACTTCAATTTAAGGTATTTGTTTTTAGGCTTTGTTGAAGGTAAATTGCTTTCTCAGCATTTAACATGTTTGTTTTTTAACTTTCATGACTTATACTAAAATCTTGAAATTTTAGTTGAATAGAAAAACTAAAATATTTGGTTTATGGCCTTTAAAGTTTTTTTCTAGCAAGAAAAACTAGATATATTCAAATATGAGAAAATAATTTATTTCATGATCTAATTAAACTCATGCTAATCAAATAAAAGCATATGTTTTTTAAATTTTTATTTAAAATTTTATTTTTCTCAAAATTAAAAGATTATTTTTTTGTAAGAAAACAAACACTAGTCATACTGTGTGTTCTATTTAGTATTAAGTAAAACAAACAAACAAACAAAACAAACACTACATAATTTAAAATTACAACAATTTTAAGTTGTAATATTGAGTTATTTTACTAAGTACTGACATCTCCAAAGAGACACGAAAGCAAGTTATCCTACTAAACATAATTACTCTTAATGATTTTAAATTACCAAATCATATTATCTCAACAACGTACCTGAATTAAGAGAAGCAGGGATCCAAGAATTCCCCCGGACCAGGGACTTCATACCAAAGCTCCTCAAAGTAGGCATTGTTGAATCGTGATCAACAAGATTGTCGCTGGTATCCAGACTCAATCATTAATTTTCTATTTTCCCTTCAATCAATTCTGCAATGGATAGTAGCATGTCACTTTACCTAGAGCTTTCTAATGACTTTACAAGGTCTTATTTTCCTTTCATTATAGGATTTTGCAAGACTAGTATAGGAACTTGAAAGAGAAGGCTTTCTTATTTTCATGCCTGGAAGTTGCTTCACTCTCGGGAGTGGATTCACAGGTCAATCATTCCTAGATCACACCGTCTAACAGAGAATGCTAGAGGAGATGATGATGATGATGATGATGATGATGATGATGATGATGAGGCCATTTCTTCGTGCACAAGGAGTTTGTTAATGGAGGAGAAACTAAGTTAAAGAAAAATATAGGAATTTATGAGATGGTTTGCTTTGAGAAGAATTAAAGCAAATTATTTTTTGTAAATCCAAGGCATTATTATTGATTCAAACAATTGATCAATAACAAAAAGACCCCAAAAATACATTACAAAATAATAACTTATTGAACAAAGATGTGACGCCCAAACCCGGGGTTCCGCCATAACCCGTCAACTCGCTTAAGTCTATGAAATCGGCATCCCGATATCACACTCACATGTCTCGTGATACCAAGACTCATCTCCCGCATATTTAATTCATAAATACACAAAATAACTTCATACAACAGGTACAAACGTGAGAGTTATAGCACTCACCACACATATGGTACAAATATGTGCATTAGAACCAAATGTTGTTGCACATACAAACCCGATATGCATTACTTATGCAATGCTTCATACATATACAAAAATACATCAAGGCCACAACCCGATCCTCTTCTCAACTGTCGGCCTCTAGGAGCATCGTCTGCCTGCACGTGACCTGTACCTAAAAGGGGGGTCCCATGATGGGCCAAGCTTATGCTCGCAGGAACAAACCTACTGTGTGGCCACTCCCACCTAGGTGCACATGCACTGATCGCTCACAATCACACAAACAACACAATCCATGCAGACATGCTATCTATCATGAAAAAAAAACTACTTGCATGTATGAGACGACACTCTACATGCCCCATCTACCGGGTCAACCTCCGACCCACCACCCAATGCAAGTGCCAATGGGAAATCAATATCGACTGGCCTCTTAATTCTATCACACAACCCGTAGTTTTGGTGGATATTTATTTAATCGCTTTCGCGGTCTTTGGGCAACATAACTTTTCGGGTCTCGTTCGTTGGTCTCTTACACCTCTCCAACATTTTTCGGCCACCGATGAATACGTTGTCTAACCAAGTTTTCGTGGTTTTGAATTCGAGGGGGGGTGTCTATCTCCTACTTGCTACACCCGACACTATTCGTTTTTCATTTTCATTTAACACTCGTAGATTCGGATGACTTCGCCCCATTCACGAGCCTTACACAATTCAGCACCAAACAGTTACAAATCACTACTCATACACACACCCATGTGATGCGGTGATTTTTCGTAGACACCAATGTAATGTAACTGCGCTTAATTAAGATTCTCAAATTCATGCCCAATGTATGAGGACCCCCAAGACATTTTACCTGTACACTAGGTGTGTACCATGAACCCTCATGTCTAATGCACACAACATTTCATATATTCAGTTCAGCATCAACATACATGCAATCGTGTTAATATTCCACATTCAAACCAGTACATCACATAAGCATGCACTACATTTTTTTTTTAACTAGCATTCAGTTCATTCATGTCAACACACCATTCAAGCATGTAATAACATAATTCCAACCATTACTTAGGCAAGTAATGCCATAATTCATCTTCCCAGGCTGACATAACATTTCAGTCATACAGCCTGCTGCATGCCAAGAAATGACCATGTTCAAGCACAACACATTACAACCCAATGTGTTTGAAACACCCATATTGGATAGAAATGTACATTTGGTGCAACAATCAGTTTTTGTTAATCCCATGTGAGCATCTCCATTACCACTGAATGACTTATGGCTAGATTTTTGACTCATGACCTCTCTATAGAGTCCAAGAACAATTTGGAATTGGGGTTCTACTTAGAGCGTTATGGCTCCAAAACAACCAGGGCTAAACCCAGAAAATTCTGCATGGTATTCATTCAAGTAATAATGAACCAACCTGGATTTCAATCTTAAAAACCCCCAAAAAAAAAAACATATACAATAACATGCAGTAACCAGATTAGTTCCAGAAACTTGCATTGCATCCATTCTAGTAATAGCACACCAACCTGGAATTTCGGTCTAAACCCAGAAAAACAGCATATATAATAACATGCAGTAACAAGATCAATAGTTCTAGAAAAATTCTGCATGGTATTCCATTCAAGTAATAACAAACTATCCTGGATTTTCAGTCTTAAACCCAAAAAACAACATACAATAATGACAGTAACTGATTAGTTCCAGAAAATTCCTGTATGGCATCCATTCGGTAAGACAACACACCAACCTGAAATTTCAGTCTTAAAACCTAGAAAAATAGCATATATAATAACATGCAGTAACAAGATCAGTTCTAGAAAAATTCGCATTTTTATATCTATCTCAAGTAATAACAAACTACCTGATTTTCAGTCTTAAAACCCAAAATAAAACAACATATATAACATGCACTAGATTAGTTCCAGAAAATTGCATGGCATCCATTCGAGTAATAACACACCAATCTGGAATTTCAGTCTTAAAACCCAGAAAAACAGCATATAATAACATGCAGTAACAAGATCAGTTCTAGAAAATTCTACATGGTATTCATTCAAGTAATAATCAACCAACATGGATTTTCAGTCTTAAAACCTAAAAAAAACAACATATACAATAACATGCAGTAACTAGATTAGTTCCAGAAAATTCTGCATGGCATCCATTCGAGTAATAACACACCAACCTAGAATTTCAGTCTTAAAACCTAGAAAAACAGCATATATAATAACATGCAGTAACAAGACTGCCTCTAGAAAAATTCCTGCATGGTATCTTATCTGGCACAACAACCAATCCTGGATTTTCTCAGTCTTAAACCCAGAAAAAGCATATATAATAACATGCAGTAACAAGATCAGTCTGAAAATTCTATATGGTATTCATTCAAGTAATAACAAACCAACTCAACCAATGCCATTTCCATGGCCCCAACAAGGAAATAACCAGGAGGAAAACCCCCACCCTCTTAGCTGTAGGACTACTTTGATCCACCCAAATATGAAACAATGGAGGAAAAGCTCCTCCCTCCCCTTTCTCCTCCTTCCTGATCCTTCTTTCTCCTCTCTCTCTCATTTTTTCCTTTTCTCTTTCTCTTCTTTCTCTAGAACTGATTCCCATAGGAAGAACTCCTTCCTTAGCTTGATCCATTCCATGTTTCTCCCCACTCAAGCTCCAGACATGTTTGCATCAAGGCTGACATACTCAAGTCATGGCATGTGTCACCCATGCAAGCCATGCACCAACCACTAACATCATGCATTCTAGTAGCATGGCACTTCTGGCCATTCATGCCAAGTGTCTCAGTCTGCGCCACGTGGCCTACACCTTCATACCACGCGGTCACCTCGGCTAATGGCCCTTCGCCTCTAAATACGTGAAAATCTTAATTGCCTTCGAATTCAACGAATTCACCGTACCTAGATTTCGCGAGATGAATTTAACGGTTTGATCCGCATCATCATTTGAGATCTAGAAAATTTCCGTGTTTTCAACTTGTGTCTACCTGGGCCATTTTATCGGGTCTCACATTCCCCCTCTTTAAAAGAATTCCTCGCTCTCGAATTCACACACACAATCACATGCATATGCAATAAATATTCAAATGCCAAATGACTAAACCATGTACCCGTCTCAAAAGAGGAAAGGATACATCTTGCACGACAGTCTTCATGCTCCCACATGTTGCGTCCTCCACTTCTACGCCATAACATCTTTACTAGCCTCACCCTAAGGCCTCAAAATTTGCTCTGGGCTATCCATAATACGCACCAGTCCCTCCGAAGGTCCCATATGCATCGATACCAAACTCGCCTCCAACTAATTATATGAGCTGGATCTAGAGTAAAATTCCGAGCATGGAGACATGGAATACCATGGACACCCGATAAACTCGTGGTAACGCTTAATCGATATGAACCGCACCCACCTTTCTCGAGTACCCTAAGGGTCTAATAAACCCTCCGATAGTTTTCCCTCGCTGTCGACCGATCACCCTTCTTAGGCATTACCTTCAAGAAGACATGATCACCCACCTCGAACTCTAGAGGTCGCCGTCGCTTATCAGCGTAACTCTTCTGTCGGCTCTGAGCAATGAGAAGACGTCTTCGTATTAGACCCACTTTCTCAATGGTGTCTCTAATCAAATCCAAGCATGTAGTGGAACTTTCTCCCAACTCCATCCAACAAATTAGAGCTCTACATGGCCTCCCATATAAAGCCTCATACGGTGCCATCTCAGATAATTTACGTTAACTCAAGTCAGAGGCTAATTCTACTCAAGGGCAAATGATCTTCCAACTACCCTTGAAATCCAAGACGCATGCTCCTGCAAAGAGGTTCCTTTAAAACTTGTATGGTCCCTTCCGACGACTGCCTGTCTGTGGACAGTGTTGTACTATCAAGAATTGTGTCCCTGTATGGCCTTCCTGAAGCTCTACTAAAAATGCGCCTATAAACTCTGATCCCTAGATGATATTATGGAGACTGGCACTCCTATAACTGGACAATCTCTTGCACGTATACTCTGCAGAATTCCTCCATAGTGAAGGTCATCCGCACAGCTAGAAAATGTGTCGACTTCGTGAGCCGGTCCACAATCACCCATACCGCATCATGTCTTCGCGGTGCCCATGGCAAGTGGGTCACAAAGTCCATCCTGACATGCTCCCACTTCCACTTAGACACCTCCAATGGTCATTTAGCCTCATTAATTTTTATGTTCAAATTTTACTGGCCGACACGTGAGACACCATCGAACAAAGTCTCTAATGTGTCGCTTCATACAGAACTTTCCAGGGTCTCACCGTGGGTCTCTTACACCCTCCAACATTTTTCGGGCTTTCACCCATGGATACGTTGTCTAACCAAGCTGTGCTTTCACTTGGAGGAGGGTGTCTATCCTCATCATATGCCCGACACTAGGCTTCATTTTCATTTAACATTGTGTGACTCAATTGGACTTCGTCCCATTCCCGAGCCCACACAATTCAGCACCAAACACAATGCCAAATTAGTACCATGTACACACACCCATGTGATGCGGTGGTTTGTCGTACACCAATGCAATGCAATTGTGCCACTGCACTCAAACTCATACCCAATGATGTAAGCACTCTACATGACATTTACCTTGTACACTAGGTGTGTACCATGAACCCTCATGTCTAATGCACACAACATTTCATATATTCAGTTCAGCATCAACATACTACGCGCAATCATGTTAATATTCCACATTCAAACCGCACATCACATAAGCATGCACTACATTTTTAACTAGCATTCGGCTTCATTCATGTCAACACACCATCTAAGCATGTAATAACATATTCCAACTACTTAGGCAATGCCATAATTCATATTCTCAGGCTGGAGACATAGCATGTCAGTCATATAGCCTGCTACATGCCACGAAATGACATAAAGTCTCGCCACAACACACACAACCCAAATGTGCTTGAAACACCCATATTGATAGCAATTGGTACACTGGGTGCAAATAATCAGTTTTTCAGCACCGATATGAGCAATCTACTACCACCAGGCTTATGGATAGATTCTTGACTCCATGAGCTCTCCATAGAGTCCAAGAACACCCAAATCGGGTTCGGACGAGAGCGTTATGGCCTAAACAACCAGGGCTAAACCCAGAAAATTCTGCATGGTATTCATTCAAGTAATAACAGACCAACCTGGATTTTCAGTCTTAAAACCCAAAAAAAAACAACATATACAATAACATGCAGTAACCAGATTAGTTCCAGAAAATTCTGCATGGCATCTATTCAAGTAATAACACACCAACCTGGAATTTCAGTCTTAAAACCAAGAAAAACAGCATATATAATAACATGCAGTAACACGATCAGTTCTAGAAAAATTCTGCAAGGTATTCATTCAAGTAATAGCAAACCAACCTGGATTTTCAGTCTTAAAACTCCAAAAAAACAACATATACAATAACATACCAACCAGTTAGTTCCAGAAATTCTGCATGGCATCCATTTTGGAGTAATACAACACACCAACCTGGAATTTCTATCTTAAAACCCGAAAAACAGCACATATAATAACATGCAGTAACAAGATCAGTTCTAGAAAAATTCTGCATAGTATTCATTCAAGTAATAACAAAACCAACCTGGATTTTCAGTCTTAATACACAAAAAAAACATGTACAATAACATGCAGTAACCAGATTAGTTCCAGAAAATTCTGCACGGCATCCATTCAAGTAATAACACACCAACCTGGAATTTCAGTCTGAAAACCTAGAAAACAAAGATTTATAATAACATGCAGTAACAAGATCAGTTCTAGAAAATTCTGCAATGGTATTCTATTCAAGTAATAACAAAACCAACCTGATTTTCAGTCTTAAAACCCAGAAAAACAGCATATATAATAACATGCAGTAACAAGATCAGTTCTAGAAAAATTCTACATGGTATTCATTCAAGTAATAACAAACCAACTCAACCAAATGCCATTTCCATGGCCCCAAACAAGGAAATAACCAGGGAGGAAAAATTCCTCACATCTTGAAGTGTGTAGGACCAGTTCTTGATCCACCTAAATCTGAAAACAATGGAGGAAAACTTCTTCCCTCCCTTTCTCCTTCCTTATGTTTTTCTTTCTCCTTTTTTTTTTCCCCCATCTCTTTCTTCTTTCAGAACTGACTTCATAGGAAGAACTCCTCCCCTTAGCTTGATCCATTCCATGTTACTCCACTAAGCCTAGACATGTTTGCATCAAGCTTGACACATGGCTCGAGTCATGGCAAGTGTCACCCATGCCAAGCCATGCACCAACCACTAACATCATGCATTCTAGTAGCTTGACACTTGGCCACTCAAGTGCCAAGTGTCCCCAAGTCTGCGCCACGTGGGCCTGCACCTCATGCCACTTGTCGCCTTTCGCACGGCTCATTTCGTCGAAATGGGAAAATCTGACCGGCCTCTTGACCAATGAAATTTGGCCATATACCTAGATTTCGGGCAAGACTTAACGGCGGATCCGTCTGTCATCCGAGATCTATAAATGCAGGTTTGCAACTTGTGTCTATCGTTTATTTTATCCGGTCTCAAAAGAAGCATAATTCATACAGTAAAATACCTGCATGGATCCGGAATTGTTGGCTGCCATTAGTCTCCCAAAACTACAAGGGATGGGATCAAAGAAAAGCTAGGGTTGAAGATGATTCTTTCCTTCTCCACAAAGTGTGTTCACAAACCCTAAATTCTGTGGCTCTATTTACTTATATATATGTAGCATGTGCTGAATAATCGTATTTTCGTGTATTCAACGTGGGCTTACCAAAGCAAAGGAGAAGATAGAACCATGGGCTCATAGCTAGTTAATATTAAACCATCCCATAAATGGGCCATAATTAGCATGCACAATTATACAATTAAAATTGTAATATGATTATGCTTAGTCCATAATTAATAAATTAATCTAACATTCTCCCACTTTGACGACATAATCATAACTCAAATGTTTTCTCAATAGCTTGAGGTCAGTGAGGAAGAAGAAACCGATAATGTGGAATCGAAGAATCGAAGGGCACCCTCCATGAGCTATTTCCACATTAAACCTTGAGGACAACGTTCAACTTCTAGGGATGGGTGATGATGAGACTCTCCATGTCAACCACCGCATGATGAATGTGGACTTGGTCAAGGAGAGAGTTGAGGAAGGAATTAGTTAGTGGGGATTGAAGGTTAGAGATGTGGAAGACCCAACACTTTTTTTTATCATTTATCTTTTATTTTATCACATCTTCATCTGTTTGTTATTCCATGTTGCACATTCTCACTTTCCCAATTTTATTTAAACCCTTTGGATTATTGGTAATGGATATGCATATTTTTATTAAGTTTTCATCTATATTTTTTTCAACTTTTCCAAGCTTAGCTTGCTTTTATCAGATCTTGCAAAGATAAACTATCTTAGTCAGAAGTAAATTTTATTTATTTTACTTTTTCATCTCATTTTTCGATAATATTTTACTTTTGCATTTTTCAATGCTTTTCTTGTTCTAAATGGAGTCTTAATGTGTTTCCTTAGAATTTACTTATGAACAATTATTTCATTTCCTCTAATAGTTTATTAATTATAAAAATTTTAAAACTTAAAAAAGAATTAAACACAATAAATTGTTCTATGACTTTAAAATTGAGATATCAAAGATCGGAAGTCGAGTAAAGATATACCTTTAGGACTTAATTAAGATTTAGTATTAAAATAAAAATACCCTCTGTGTGAAGGCTATAAAAGAAATGGTTTGACTAGTAATAGTCTTCTAGACTTAAAAGCCTTGCTATTAGAATTATAACTTTCTTAGAAACATCTTGATTATTTTAAAAAAAAAATGAAACTACTCTATTTTCATTATTTTCAGTCTGAAGGTTTCAATTTTATGCTATTTATGAAGAAATAAAATCCATTCAATATTTGTTAAATTTTTATGTAAACGTGAAATGATTCATATTTAAGTTACTTCCATGATATAAATAAACTACTAACTTCTAACACTCTTTCGTTCGAAAACTTATAAAACTCTTCCCATAATCACTCCATATTTTATTAATTTCAGTCTACATAAAAATCTATATGAAGAATATTTTATCTTATTATAACACCTCATTTTTATGTAACAAGGACATAACATTTAATAAAAAATTTGTTCCTCTGGTTGTTTGAGTTAGGATAGTAATTAAAACAAGTTTTTCCTAAGAAAAAAAAAAACCTAGTTTTAGGTAAGTATTTAAAGGCAACCATAGATGACAAAACTAGACGATTTTTAGAGCCAAAGCTTCCACTTAGGGTTATGGGCTGAATTTTAACTCATTTGGATCACAACAAACAAGTTTTCTACTATTAAGCAAAATAGTAACAAGGTAGGAGTAGAAAATAAGCATGTGGTTGAAAAACATAGATTTATTTATAACTTTCCATCAACATTGGTCTTATTACAAGTGTGGAATCAAAACTACTTCACGCTACATACTTATAGCTTTCGGGCATTACATTCATGATATGTTTTTCGACTCATCCTATCAATCAAAGCTTTTTGAGGCTTGAATTTTTCAAACAAACTAAGGGCCAAAACCATGCCATCGCATTGTAGACCTAATTTTACCACGTTGCGACAACAATTATCATCCAGTATCTTGGACTTATCAAATATATGTTCATAGATTTTAAATCCGCAACTCGGGTCCACATTCCATAAGCAAGAAAGTACCTTGATATAGAAACCATCATAGGGCTCCGAAGGTATAACTAGACCATACCATGGAATCCTCGCATTGTTTGAGTTACTTGTTCCAGGCCATGGTATTGCAAACAAGGAAAAGGGTCAACATTGTTGGAATCACATATGCTAGCTTCGCCATCCCTCAATTATTTCAACTCTTCATAATTGTTTCTTAGAATGAGTTGAGAATAGATGTGGGAGATGGGTTGACATATTCAAATTTATATATAAACATGTAGAGAGAGAGGTGAAGGAAGGAGAAGTAATACCTTGGATGTTATAATTTTCATTTATTCATCAAATTGAAGTTTTATGTTTTTTCCCTAGATAATAAATGATGATGTTATGACACCACCTTAGAGATTTCAATGCATTAATGTTTCATATGTTTTAAATTATTTTAGATACATATGCTTTTGAAATAATAATAATTATATGTATTATGAAAAAGCTATCAATTATTACTTATTGTACCTTGCTTACAACTTTTTTTTATAAGCTTTGCTTACAACCTTTTGTTCAAGAATGTATTAAAAGATTAGTATTCTCAAAATATGATCCGTATAGAGAATATAGACTACAATTCTATTAAATTCAATTGCTAGTGCCTTCACATAAAAGAAAGTACATGTAGAGTTTTTTTTTTTTTGTTCTTTGTTTTGTCTTTACCATCTCTTCTAATTCTCTGTTTTGAATTGTAAATACGGATTTCAAATTCTTCCATTTAATCATTCTTATTCCAAACATTTAGGCTCTAATTGGAACTCTGAAAGTACTAATTAACGAATTAAAATAGAGACGAAAAGTTGATGGAAGGAAAATTTGAGGACAATAAAAATAAGTTTAAAGTTAATAAATAATTTCCATAGAGTAATTCAAGCTCATTTTATTTGTTTATTTCTATTATATAATGACTAAGAAAGTGAAAAATAGATAATATAGATTATTTATTTTGGATAAAGGACTCCTTAGTCAGTTGCATATCAATGTCTTAGATTGTGCATCGAGTTATCTACCACGTTATGTAACACGGTGTATCATGGAACCTATGAAAATAATAATTTAACTATTAACTTAATCTAAAACAATTTAGATAAATTATTGAAGTCTATCCAAAATAGGTACAAATATTAAATTTATTCTAATAGAGGGTATGAACGCCACATTTTGCAAAAAAATAAAAAAAATTTTATATTAAGATGAATTTTAACAATTCCTAAAGAAACAACTTGAACTCTTGTGTCATTTTCATGAACATGTAGTTTCACTAGTTGACTCCCGCTATCATCACCTTTATTTCTCCCGAACGGCTCAACTTCTCGCAACTGCCTTCTTATGCCTAAACTTGTGGCAATAGTTTGTATTTTCCCCTTAAACCTCATTCTCGGGGGGGGGCATTGAAGTAGAAGGCACATTCTTGTCATTACCCTAACACTAGAAATTTTTGTTTAACATACTTCTTCTCATCGAAGAAGTATTATAAGGATATTTTCTCTTTCCTCGACCCCACGCCTCAGTAGTCACCATAGAAATAGTCCTAGACCTTCCCTTCTTCATAGCCTCCTCCTCCTTAGCGAGGATTGTAGTCATCTCTTCAATGGTCCATTGCTCCTTTTGAGCATTATAACTGGACCTAATATTGTCAAACTGCGAAGGAAAAGTCCCCATGATCAGCCAAATAACATAATCTAAGTCAAACTCCATACCAATGGTCTTAATCTTATTGCACTGGGTTAATATTTTATCCATGTGTCCTCGTACCCCACTTGTCCCATCTTAGAAAGTGGAGTCAAGAGTATTCAGAAGTTCATTCTTCTCATTCTTCGATAACTTTGTGTATTTCTTACCAACGACATCCAAGAACTCCTTTGCATTCTTAATCTGGGAATGCTTTCTCATAATAATAGTCTTCCCCATATGGTTCTCCATGATCGTCAAACAACAATTGTTAGAATAGCCTAACTCATAGGACTTTTCTCACTCAAGTAACTCTCAATAGTATGTTACCTTTTCCTATCTCGACCATGCTTGAGTTATTGCCCAACAACACTAAATCTCTGAAGCTTCCATCAAAATTTGAGAATTATTCTTTCTTCCCACACATATGGTTGGTACATCCTGAGTCAAGAAACCACATATCTTCTCTGTTGGCCTCATTCATATCCATGTAAGCCATCAGCAACATCTCTTTTGTTCTCACCATTTGCTTTCATCATGTTGACTGTGGTAAGGGTTCGTGCAAAGTACTCATTCACATATTCTCCCACCTCCATGTGAAGACTTTCAAACTCCTTTCTAAGAGCTTGCAAGTGTGCACGTTTTACTCGTTTTGTACCTTGATATTTCTACTTCAAAGAATCCCATATGCTCTTCATTGTATCCTTGTTAATGATTGTCTCCACTAATGCTTGAAATAAGTAATACTTTGTTTTTAAATCTTTCAACTTATGATCATCAATATTCTTCTTCTGGGCATTTGTGACACCTCTTGCTGCAGCAGGAATACCATTCTCCACCAAGCTCCAATACTCTTGAACTGAAATTTTCCATGAGCATCGCTCAATGATCATAGTGCCCGTCAAATTTCGGGACAGCTGGCTCCACAAATGAATTCTCTGTCGTCATGCTCCGACTGCTACACATATAAGATTGCTGCTTCTAATTTTACCAGGCCCTGTGATGGGGCTCTGATACCAAATGTTAAAAAAACAAAGAAGCTTGTGAAAGGATAAGAATTTGGGAGAAATCAATGATTTAATATGCTTTATTGAAGAACTAGCTTGGCTATAATATAGCCTTACAAAGTTGAAATGGTAAGAAACAACCAAAACGAACAATCCCACTTACAACATATTCTAATGACATGGGATATGAATAAATCAAAGAAATAAAAACCCATAACAATCGAAACTTATCAACCGTAGTGATAACATACCACCAAATCACCTATTATCTAAAATAACAGAACCTAACACAAGGTAAGAGTAGAAAAAAAGCATGTTGTTGAAAAATCAGAGATTTATTTTTAACTTTCCATCAACATTAGTCTTAATACAAGTGTGGAATCAAAACGATTTCACATTTACATATACTTATAGCTTTCGGGCATTACATTCATGATATGTTTTTCGACTCATCCTATCTATCAAAACTTTTTGAGGCTTGAATTTTTCAAACAAACCGAGGGCCAAACCTAATCGTTTACTACATTGCAGACCTAATTTTACCACGTTGCGACAACAATTATCATCCAGCATCTTGGACGTATCAAATGTATGTGCATCGATTTGTAATCCGCAACTTGGGTCCACATTCCATAAGCAAGAAAGTACCTTGATATAGAAACCATCATAGGGCTCGGAAGGTATAACTAGACCATACCATGGAACATTAGTATCATTTGAATTACTTGGTTCCACTGCCATGGTATTACAAACAAGGAAAAAGGCCAGCATTGTTGGAATCACATATGCTAGCTTCACCATCCCTCAATTATTTCAACTCTTCTTAATTGTTTCTTAGAATGAGTTGAGAATAGATATGGGAGATAGGTTGACATATTCAAATTTATATATAAACATGTAGACAGAGAGGAAGGAATGAGAAGTAATACCTTTATCATCACTACAAAAAATAGCAAATAGTGAATTACAAATTCAGACCACAAAAGTGGTCGCACTTAGTGACTACATTACTTAATTCAATCGCATAAATCACAAAGCTCAAACCTTATCCGTGACTCCACATTTTCAGACCACAATTAGTGACCACATTATCCTCGTGGTCATTGATCGCTTGACCACAGAGGTCGGGTTCATTTCCATCAAGGATCATAGCTCGGTGGGTCACTAATCACTAATTATAGCCTCGTCATCGACATATCAGATATCATGGTCATCGATCACCACATAGCTTGTGGGTCACCGATCGCCGCCACATAGCTTGTGGTCACCGATCAACATATTCATTCTCCTCCTCTAAGATCACCCTCCACTCACCACATAGCAAATTGCTTCACATCCTGATTCTAGAATTTTCTGTAGTTTCCCGAGTAATTTTAGTAATTTATTATTTAATTTTATATTTTTAAAAAGTTTAAATTGGGATACCAACTTCAAAAAATTCATATAAAGAATTTTAATACCTAGGGAATTCAATAAACTTTTCTCAGTTACTGTTATCGTAGAGATCGACTAACGACGCAATTGTTTCATTCCCTTCGAATTCTAGGAGTTTTAGCTTCCCAGTCATTTTAGTAATTTATTAAATTTTATATTTTTAAAAGTTTAAATTGTAGATACCAAACTTCAAAAATTCATAAAGAATTCTCAATGGCTAGTAATTCAAAGAAAACTTTTCTCGAGTTACTGCCACGTAGACGGACTCAACGACTCAGCCGTTTGCTATTATCCGAATTCTAGGAATTTCTAGACTTCCTGATTCATTATAGTAATTTATTATTAAATTTTATATTTTTAAAATTTTAAATTCAGGATACTAAACTTCAAAATTTATAAAGAATTCTCAATGTCTAGAATTTAGCTTAAACTTTTCTTCAAAGTTACTAAGTTCACGAGACTTAACTAACCACGCTGTGTTCGTTTCACATCCGAATTCTAGTGGGAATTTTCTAGTTTCCCGACTCATTTTATTATTTATTATTCAATTTTATATTTTAAAAAGTTTAACTCAGGGATACCAACTTCAAAATTCATAAAGAATTCTCAATGCCTAGGAATTCAAATAAACTTTTCGAGTTGTTTCGTTATGAGACGGACTCAACGACGAGTTCGCTTTCATTATCCTAACTCTAGGGAATTTTCTGCTTCCTCTAAGTCATTTTAGTAATTTATTATTTAATTTTATAGTTTTAAAAGTTTAAACTCATTATACCAACCCTTTGGCCTATGTCATTTTCCTTCTCGCTCTTTCTTCTCCACGGTCTACCGCCAATAATTTTTCAACACTGGTGACCAGCCATTCTCACACATCATTCCATCACCGCTAAGAGAAGACCAAAACATGCCTTAGGGGCTCCCAACTTCCAAACAGGTATGTTTTTGTTTAACTTATTCTTTTATTATTCTCTTGAAATTTCATCAAAAAATTACCAATTTAAAACACATTTTGTATGGTTTCTCCTAAATTTGCATTAAATTCGAAATTTCCTCAAAAAATATGAAAAAATAACAAATGTCGGGAACATAATTTCTTCTTTTCGCAAATATAAGACACCTAAGAGAAAACAATGACACTACTACAAAAATTAAAATTTATGTCGTTGTTTGAATATGATTAAATTTAGAATGAAACTTAATTTGAAAATTTTAAAATCTATGACACGTTTTTTAATAGATTTTTAGAATGAAAGTGTCTTATTTGAAATGATACAAAACCTTTACACGCTTTTTAAATAGATTTTTCCTTGTGGCTCATTCTCTTCTTCTTCGATCTTCCCAAATTCTAACCCTAATCTCTTTTCTTCATTTCATCTTCCTTTCACTCCTTTCCATCCATTCCATTCTTCCTCTACCTTAAAAATTTTCTGTGAAAGAGAAAGATAGAAGAAGCAACCATAATAGCTAAATTTGAAGTGGGAGAGAGATTAAGATGAATTTGAAGTAGGAGAGGATGTAAAAGAGGAAGGATCTGAAGCAGGTGGATAAGTGAGTGAGTGGTAGATGAAGACAATCAGATTTTTATGAAGATGAGAGATTAGAATCTTCTTTTCTCACCTTCTACTACTAAATATTGTCGGGTGTTTCAAATGAGTTAGGAGACTTTGAGTTGCAAGATTTTGGATTTCTCCCTTTCGAGGTATTTTCTTCTGCTTATTATATATAGTTTTAGTTAAGTTTGCTGTTTTTTTTTCCCTTTCTATCACAAGGGTTTCCCTTTGATGCTTTCATTTTGATCATGTCAGATCAAGGCAACATATTTCTTGTTCTTCCATTTTGTACTTCATTTGTTTTGCTGGTTTTGTTTGCACGAGGAAGCCTAGGGTTTGAATCTGACATTGAGGGGGTCCTCTGTCGAGCTTCATCGACCGGGAAAGATACCAATGTCATGGGAGGAGTCACGAGCTGCGGCAGTAATAGCGCGAGCATCACAAATGGCAGTTTCATGCATTTCTCGAGTCCCTGGTCAGCTGGGTCGCTGGTGGGTTTTCATTTTTAACTATTATGTTTAATTTTTTGTTTTATATTAGTTAATACATATCAAATAGTATTAAATAATATTTAAATATATTTATTTTTTTATTTTACAATCCATTTTTTATTATTATCTCGTGTTGGATATTAAACAAGCAAATAAAATTTATTTAAATATAATATTTTATTAATGTTTATTTAAATAACCATAAATCATACTTAAAATATAAATATCATTCTATCAATATATTTTAAATAAAACACATGTATTTTTATTGATTTTTATTTTCATTTAGATGGGACTGAACTTTAAGAATAAATATATAATTTAACTATATTTAATTTAAAAACTATTCCTCCACTTAAGAAACCCTTTTACCCCATCTCTCTTTCTCCTCTTTCTATTCCTCAATTCCACATAACCCCGCCTCCTCCTCCTCTCCTTCTCTTGTTCTCTTCCCGACAAAACCTCCCCACATCTCTATCTTTACTTTTTCTCTTCCATAAATGAGTGAGTTTGAAGCATCTATCATTGATTTTTACCTCTCAAGTCTTAGTCCTGATATCGGATTACTTGGTATACATAGTATAACTTACCTAAGTTTTGAATCTACTCAAAATCCAGAGCACGCTAAGTTCAATCTCAAATTTTTAATCGTATTTGTTTTTGTTTACTTGTTCTTCAATCCTTGCAACAAACGAAAAGCTCCTAAAAGCAAGATCCAACCTTTCTACATAAATGTCCCGAGATGTAGATGATGAATCAGGTAATGAAGATATTGATTCGGGGATTTTAACATGGCTGAGTTTTTTTTTTTTTGGATTTTATGGTTTTGGTTCGATATTGATGTACTAATATATGATTTAGGGCTATTGATCGTGAATGGAGGATTAATAATAGCTTCATTTCTATATTTCAAACATCATATAAAAATCAAAATTACCCGCTCCAGCGGTAGTTACAATTATTGAAAACCAGAGGATCGACAAAACCCCAAATCATTTGACATGAACTGAGAAGAGACATGAAATGGGTTATGAACGCTGATTTTCTGCTAGATACAACAATGCATTCAAATAGAAAAACAAAATTAATTAATTAATCTACTGATTTCTATGTTGTTGGTGATCTGTTTTCACATTAAGAAGTCATGAAGAAATTAAATTGGACTAGGTTGTTTATTACAATTATATCTTTTTACAGTCTTACACTGTTGAACTGGAAGTAGAACTGAACCGGTTAAAGGAAGAAAACACTCTTCTTAAACAAGTTAGTAAGCATAGTTTTAGTTCCCATTCATATTTTTGAGCTAATTTGTTATTATTGACTAGAATTTGCATTCAATTATATACTCAAAACAAGCATAGGTGGATTTTTTTTAAAAGATATTATGTGATGCGAAGCTTGATTAGAAACGTTAATTTGAGTTTACTCCAATTGATTGCATGTCCCTAGATTATTCGGTGCTCACTTCTCAAAATCGTCTTGATTTTAAATTCTAATATACATGTAATTTTGATATTTTTCAAGGATTATATTAAGATGTGTTTTTGATATTTTGTTGGTTTGTCACAGAGAAACTGGCTCTGTTAAAAATTATTTCTCTTAGGATTTTTTTGGTTTCTAATAAAATAAATTCACATTCCCGTAGATAAAGGAGTTGTTTCTTAGGTTTGTGGATTCTTTGCAGGGTCATGATCAGGATTACAGGATTGCGGGAATTTTCGCTTATACTCTATCTAGTTGTCAAGGTGGATGGTTCATGTTTTTTAAAAAAAACATTATAGGAAAAGGAAAATTGAGATCCAAAGAAACAATTTTTTTGATGTTATCAGCCGAAAAATTTGGAATGCTATGTTTAGTGCAAATCAAAACCTGTTTTCCTAAAGCATAATTTTTTTTAGAAATGACTTAAAATTAAACTGCTTTTAGCTATAGAAGACAACCTCGCTTGTCTTTTTTTTTTTTAATTTCTTTTTTTTCTATGGGTTTTCTTAGAGACTACAATGCATAGGTAGAATTAATATGGGCTATGTTACCCTTTCTCATAGGATATCTGGGCACTGGAATGTCCTCATTTTCAAACCGTTTTATGAATTGCTTCAGGAGTGCCCTATCACAACCACTTATGTTATTTATTTATCTTTGAGAAGATCTAAAGATGGTTTGATGACCCATCAACCCAATCTTTTCTTTTGCATTTGATTCAACTTAATGTAAATGCTCATCAAAATTGTAAATGGTGTCAATTACAATTGAGTTAATGATGCGACCCACCATGTAATCATCTTTATCCTGTATCTTGTTGATGCATTGTAAATAAGTAGGAATCAATGTTTTATGATTCAGAGCCTTTATCTCTAATTACTGAAGTTGATCCTCTAATAGTATGCCTTACCCTTTTGCTCAAAAGCCAAAATGCTAGACTTGATTCGTCGGCCGAGTTTCCCTCTCCCCATCTCCCTATTTATCTCTGGGATCAGCTCAGATTGGCTATCTATTTCAACATTCATGAAGGATTCTCTTCTTTTGGTTGACAATCATGGAGTTCGGATTATGTGATATTACAAGATGGCTTTCTTTTGATAATTTTGACATAGTTTTCTCATCTTTATGCTTGAGGCTAAATTTGTCTCAAATTTTGATATTCGCCTTGTTGATAGAAAATGAACTTTGTAAAGGGAATATGGTAAAAGGATAGAGAATTTTTCATTGACAAAATCAAGAGGAAATAAATCTATGGAATATACACAGCCGCCTCACTTTGAGACGCCACATCCACAACGCTTTAATCAAATAAACTAGTTTCCTCGTAGATCCTTCTTTCTTTTCTCTGTCGATTCGATGATTATTGTCGCTTTCAGGTGGCACTAGGCCTTCCTCGTTCTAGTATCCGATCTTCCAACCCTAACAAACCCAAACTCAATCCATATACAAAATTCATCAACAACTGTTAAAGTGGAACACAATTCCACTAAAAAGAAGAGCAGGTTTGGTGAAACAAAGAGAAAGGTAAACATGCTTTCCACTCTTCTTTGCCTATTTATTTTTATTTTTATTTTGAAATTGTATTCCATGTGAATATATCAAAGAAAGGAGTGTTGCTTATAATGGCTATGACTATTTCGTTAACTCGACTAAAGCGTACCATCATTGAATTATTCAATCTTCCTTTTATCAATTGGGTTGTGTTATAAGACCTTCTAGGGCTATGTGTGTTGTGTAAATGATTAGAATCTTGGGCATCTATTAGTGAAAGCATTCAATAACTGTTATTCAATAATTCTTCATCTAAAAATAATTTTGTTTATGGGAATTTGTAATGATTTGTGATCTCAATGAAGCCTGCTCTATATCAACTCGACTCGAATCGATTACACCCTAATCGTACCTTGTTCCCACATGACACAATCATGAATGAGAATAGAAACTGGATGTACCAAAGGTTGATAGATGGCTTTCTTAATCCAGAGTTTGTTTCTGGGGTTGAGAAATTCTTGAATTTGCTTCAGGCTCACAGTGAGTGATGACGAGGAAAAATAAAGTGTCCGTGTAGGAGATCCAAGTACGACCGCGCTTTGATCTAGAGACATGAAATACCATTCCGCTCGAGACATGGTTTCAAAGCGTAATATATCAGGTGGAATAGGCATGGGGAAACAACACGTGATATACGAGCATCATTCTGGCTGGATTCGCTGGCCTAATCCAATGAATGATTATCATGCAATGGTTGCAGATGCCGCTGGTCATTCTTTCATCAAAATTATGAATAAGGAGGGAGAATCCTAATCCAACGGCCCGACAATTATGATATGCTTGATACGCCAATAATCCATTGTGGCAAGGGTGTGAAAAATCATTCACAAGCATTTAGGCTAGAATGTTGAATATCAAGGCTGATCACCATCTGTCTGAACATGCATTTGATGCAATTGCTAAACTAATGAAAGAGATTGTGCCTAAAGAGAATCTTATCGCTAAAAGCTTTTATGAAACAAAGCGTATGGTTCTGGCTTAGGTTTGCTTTACCGAGAAGATACATTTGTTGCCCTAATGGATGCATGATTTATCGGGGAAGATTTGAACAAGATCAGGTTCTTCAGACCATCTAATGCTAAGAAACAATGACACTGAATAAAAGTGTAGAATAAACCACTAGATCTTTAAGAGCAAATGTATTACTTTCTCTGTGATTCACTTTTAGATTATATTCATCAGCCACCATAATGAAATGAGGTGTATATGAAGATGTATCAGGATGAACGTCACAAGATCCAACTAACTGGTCAGGTTGTTACCAATGATGTTCACCTGATTTTTGGTAATAGAACAGAAATGTGCGCCCCGGCTCGCACAGATGGGTTTCAACCTTTTGGCCAATCTGGGCAACAATACTGTTACCATATCTGGTTTTCACTTCCAGTATAACCTAATTAGCGGTTATGTATGAAGGATGCATCCATGTTCTTAACTGTTCTTATTCCAGGACCACGAAATCCTAAAGACAAGTTAGATGTGTACTTACAACCACGATATTGAAGAGTTGAATCTATTATGGCATATAAATAAGCATTCATTTCTAATCAAAATTTTCAAGCATAAGATCGATGTGGACTATTAATACTTCAATGTATTCACGTTGTCTCGGATGGTCAACAAAGCAGGACGTTTAGTTTGTCCTTATTGTATGGAGGACTGTAATCCCCTTAGACTAAATAAGATGTAAGCAGCCATGGTTTGACAATCATAGGAAGTTCGAACTTGATCATCCATATTTAGACGTATTAAGAGTGTATTTCAAAAACAAATTTGTATGATCGCTCACCTCCAAGATCAGTTCAATTACTTCAAGTATAATTGATCATCTTGATTTTGAAGAAGGTGACCAAGTCAATGCTTATGGAGACATTAATGCAGGGATTAGTCAATCAGTGTGGCTGGAGAAAACGCAACATATTCTAGCCTTCATATCGAGCCTTCCAATCTAATTCCGATATAACCTTGATGTCATGCACATTGAGTAGCGAATGTGTCTGAGCAACTTGTTTAATACAGTTAGTTGAATATACATGGTAAAACAAAAGACACTCTTAAGTCTAGCAAGAACTATACTATCGTCAAGGCCGAACTTGATCAGCTTGGCTTCAACGAAAGCAAATACCCTTAAGGCTTGCTACACCCTAGACAATAAAAATGCTAAGAAGGAGTTGTTTGATTGCTAACAAAATTGAAATTTCCTGATGGTTACGTGTCTCAATATGGGTAGATGTGTGGACAAACAGAGATCGAGGTTGCTTGAAATGAAAAGTCACGATCATATGTCTTCATGCAGAGGTCAGATTTATAAGATTTCGAGAACTACTACCCGTTTAATGTGTGGAAGGCTATCACCGAGCTTAGTTTGTTTTTTAAAGTCTTACTTCAACAAGAATTACGAATGAAGACATGGCGTACTAGAATCGCACATCCCACTATTTTATGTTAGAAAGAATATCTCTCCAAGTTTTTTGATTCTATGGAACATCTTCCAGCTCATCACATATGAGGCACGACAGGCTGCAATCTGGCGGATGTATCCATTTGAGAGGTTAAAACCTAACTTGTAAATCATAATGGTCAATAACCTTGAATTATTACATGTGTGTAATGACCCGTACCAAATAATACAAGTTTGAAACGCGTTTGACCAAGTTTGATTAAGTTTGACCAAAGTTGACTAGGTTTGACCAACACTTAGTGGGTTGACAAAGTTGACTTTTTCAAGAAGGAATAATTTTGGGTTGACTAAGGCACCATTTCGTAGGCCTCGTCGATACGAGTTCATAGACGGGTGGAACGTCACAATCCGACTTACGGATAAAAAGTTACGGCTATTAGAAGTTCAACAGTAGCACTTTATCAGTGTCCAAATTATGTCTGGGATTTTTACCCGAAATCGACCCTAGACCCTATATAAACATAGTTTGGGATTCCAAATGAAACCCCTAGTCTCAAGACACACTTTTTGAGCCCAAAACCCTAGGGAAGGAGCTTTCCAAACCGGACCGAGTCAGGGTCATTTTGACCATTTGGCGCGCCGTGGAAGATTGAACTAAACGAGGCACCACCGCCACCGTTATCGACACACGCCTGACCATGAGGTTTGCCACCACGACGATGCCGCCGCAAATTTCACGGCACAACCGTCGACGCCTGCGATCGGGTCGGGCGAAAGATGGCGCGCGCCACTGTGTCACCGGTAATTTCTGATTTTTCGCCATTTCCTCGCTAGTTCAGCCACTCCCATAGCTCTTTCACCATTTTTGACCCTCTCAACTCATTTCCGCGGGTCCTTTCTCCGATCTACCACCGCTTGAAAGATATGACAAAAACAAATTCAACACTGTTGGATCGAGTTTTCCGGCCACCACAGCAACCTTTTGACCAAGGTGAGGCTACTGGATGTGTTCCCGGTCTCGTTTCCATTGATATGTGGTTTGTAAATTTTGGACGTCATTTGGTTAGTTTTCATTTTTAGGTTGTTTCGGTAATTACCGAGAAGTCGAGACTGAAATAGAGTACCAATTGGTCAAATCGACAAAATTGAAGTCGATTAAGAAATCGATGTTAGGAATTATCGACGTCTAATTTCTAGAAATTAGCTCCCGGTGAAAAGCTCAATTGGGGTATCGAGCCTATAGGGCACACCGTGGTAACTGACCTCGTCGGAGTCCACCGATGGTTTCATAGTTCTAAAAATTATTCTAAGGTTTCAGGTATCCTAAATGTTGTTGGTTCGGCTTTATTGAGCCTAAAATGGTGTTTTATTTATATTACAGCACTCACGCCGTCATGACGATCTCGCAGGGAACAGGATCGAGCGCTCAGAATCATAGCTAAGATACGTTTTTAAATGATTTAGATATTATGTCGATATATTTATTATGATTTAATACTTTACATAGATATCGCTTTGATCGTATGGTTGCTTATCTAAACATGATTTTCGGCTCATATAAAATAAGTTATCATTTCATGTTAATTTTGTCAACATTTTAACTATTTGAAAGTTTTAATGTGTTCATGGATGAGTGGTAAAGCTTTGATATTTTGGGTACATAGATTGAAGTTAAACTATCTTGAAAACTATTGTTTTAAAAGGTGGATCGAGATTGCGGACTGACGAATACTGCATTGCTGGGAAAAGTACATGTGAGAAAGGGGAACTGTTATATTATCAAGACAAGATTGGTTTCCAAGCCATCCGAGTCGATTAATAAGACAGAATGGCCTAAGCATTCGAGGTTCATTAGAGGACACGTGATGACAGTGTTCACTAGAGGTTTATTAGGTGCCACGTGATGGCCAAGTTTACCCGAGGTTTGTTACACACGACGCTAAGTTTACCCTGGAGGCTGCTAAATATTATCGTGATTTTCGCCGCGCTTACCCGGAAATATTAGGTGCCACGTGACGGCGCTTGCTCCTGAGGTTTGTTAGTGCCACGTGATGGCCGGCTTCACCTGAGGTTTGTTAGTTGCCACGCGGATGGCCGGGTCTACTGAGGTTCGTTAGCGCCACGTGACGGCCTGCCCACCGAGGTTTGTTAGTTGCCACGTGATGGTCGCGTGTAACCACAGTTCATTAGTTGTCACGGCACGCGAGGTCGGCTACCGGACGCTTTATGATGGGTATGGGTATGGACGTTGTTTTCTAAATATGGTATAACTATTTTTTATACTATGGTTATGGTGCATTTCATGGTTATTTTATTACTCGATGACTATACATGTTTTCATGTCATTTTGTGCTTAATATCAGATTATGTTTTCCTTTAACATTGTGTCAAGCACTCATATAATGATCTCGCATATGTCGCATCAAAGTCAGTTTTCAGGAAATGTTTTAAACTGGAACTTTACAAAAGAGCTTAACGGAAGGTTTTGAGAGAGAAGAAATCTTAAATTTAAAAATGTTAATTTCCTTATAAACTATGCCACTCACCTGAGATTTCCATTATCTCACATTATTGTTTTAAACTGCTCCTAGGTCCGCATAGCCTCAGAGGGGTCTATTTCACGCCGGGATTCAACGTCGCTCCTCCCTCGCCACCCACCGTACTCTATCGCAGCTTACCCATTTTGTTTTTGTTGTATCGACTTACAATCATTACTTGTACCCTAAATTCACAATACCTGAATCTGATATCCAGGTTTAATCCAAGATGAAGATCTTTTAAATATACATGTTATGAGATTTTATTTAAATAGATATAGGTTGATCAGGTGTCATCTTAATGGAGATCTATCGTATCTCTGTAGGTAACAGGTGCTTGATGGTGGATATCTGTGGATCTGCTGGCTACTCTACACACTCACTTTGATTATAACATTTTATAGGTATCTTTGGAAATTGAAGCCAATATCAGGAATAAGGCATACATGTGGAAAGCCTGATATGCAATGCATATCTAGTTGAGAAGCATCAACGTCTCTGTCTATTATTTCAAGGATCATGACAAACAAAAGCTAGGACCGTATTCTCGAAATTAAGTGAAGGTGGTGGAGATTATATTCCATCATGATCCTTTAAACCTATCAATTTTTCAAATACAAAGGGTAGACCACTTGGTCAGTTTCTAAACGGCATATGACTCAACAAGAATATAAGGCAGCTCATTCCTACATTTTGCTTAACTGTGAAATGTCAGGTTAATTTTTTTTATGAGTAAAACATTTCCAATATATTATATTGTTTACAACTCCATTATATTTTAACTAACATATCTAAAATTCACACCATGTGATTTACACTTAGATGTTACAACATCTCAATCCAAACATAACAAATAATAAATTGATGCTGGAAACTCTCGAGATGGACTTTTGCTATCTGGTTCAAAACATATGTGCTTCTCTTTCCAATTCCTATCAATTTAATCATATTAACATGCTTGATGCAAGGCTTATTTTGTACCCTATCAATTAAGCTCTTCTTTTAAAAGCATATGTGTTCTTTTCTCAACCTATCAATTAAACTTAATATTATTAACATGTAAATACCTATATCTTATCGCTCCGTGCAGAAGATCCAAAACTCGTATCCATAACAATCCCACACAAGATCTCAGTGCCGGGGTCCATTGGAACCAAGTAAAATATATAATGGCTATTTTGTAAGTGGATACAGTTTCACGCTGATATGGTGCAAGTAAACGTCAATAACAAGGGGGCTTGCATCAAAGGCCAAAATTATAGCCATAATGCATGATTGGTGTATGGTCAGCTAAGAGAAGTAGTGGAAGTGGAATATCTTAATTGGCCACAATTGCTTACGCCTTCTTCATGTGTGATTGGTTTGATCCACTAATAAAGATAAGAGTTCACAGCAATACAACATTGTCGAGATAAACCATAAGACGACATGACAGTATGAACCCTTGTCCCCAGAATTCAAGCAAATTTCAAGTATATTTTGTTCATACCCAAGTTTGCGAAAAGACAAAGCTGATTGGGTGGGTTGTATCAAAACCAAACCAAGAGGAGTTGTCAGGATGCCAAGAACCTTTTCAAAGACAACATATATGCAAGAAACTCCTCCATTTCAAGAGGAGTTAATTGAAATCCATAATGTTGAAATCAATGAAGAAGATCAACAAACGACATTATTAATAAATGATCCAATAGGTGACCCAGAAGATATTATGGAAGAAGAAGAAGAAGAAGAAGAAGAAGAATTGCAAATGTAAAGTTTTATTTGATTCGTAAAATGAATAGAATTTAAATGATAAGGAATGAAAACCGGAGAAGGTAATAAATAGGTAGTTGCAAATAATAATGTTATAAGATAAGTATCAGCTTGTTAATTATTCTTTTTCTTTTTTTTTTACTGAGGATAATTTAAATGATATTAATGAAACCGATAGTTGATAAAGAGGTAGTTGTCACTGAATATTGTTATAGTACAAGTGTTTAGTTGTTAATTATCTTAATTTTTGATTTTTTTTCCAAAAGACGTAGGGGTCGTAGGTCGTGGCTGAAGTGTATCCATGAGTGATAGTCGAGGACGAGGCACTGGAAGGGGTCATTCTTCATCTTCAATAGCTACTTCTACATCTGCATCCACTACTACACCCCTTGGCATAGAGACGATTGGCCCAAGAATGTCGACATTTGTCAGCTCAAGCACATTCATATCTCTATCACACTGATCGGTCTGCCTTAGCTCCTCGCACCATCTATCATGATACCTCAAACATCCCACTCCAGATTAGGCCTCGAATCACAACCACATACGCCGATCACACCTTGTCTGGGATCTCTACGTAGGAAGAAGCTTATATAGGTAGTCGCGGAGAAACTACGAAAGTGCATGATGGGAGGTAAGACATTTAATACTATTTAATTCAATTAGTTAATTGTAATGTATACAATTAATACTTGTATATTTATATAATTGTAGCTTTGTTGAGTCTCATAAGATGTCATCTCGAATATGCCGTATCTTTCAAGAGAGACTACATCAAGGACGGATAGGTGGAAAGCAAAGGCTACAAGAGTGTCGAGATCTATATTGGGATGAATTTTAAGGTAAATAAATGTTTAGGTTTCTAAAACTTTTGTATTTTGTTGATTTAAATTTTTAATAAAAGCAAAATTGTTTTTAATCAAGTTTCAGATACTAATGTTGATATGATTGAAAATGCTTGATCATATCAAATTGATGTTATTTCTTTCATGTTTCTTAAAGTTCTATATATTGGAGAAAAATCTAAATAATATGAATGTGAGTAGACATGAATTGGTGGGAATTTATTGAGACCTTGTGAATGAACATTGAAAATATTGTAGGGAAATTCTTGATAATGCAATTCTTGTGAGGAGACTATGTCAATTTTTTATTATATATATATATATATATATATATATATATATATATATATATATATATATATATATATATATATATATATATATATATATATATATATATATATATATATATTTCAGATATTTGAATGTTGGATATGATTGAAAATGCCGGATCATATCAAATTGATGTTGTTTGTATTGTGTTTTCAGTTGTATATATTGAGAATTGTCAACAATATGGAATGTGAGTTGACATGAATTGCGGAATTTATTGAGAATTGGTGAATGTACATTGAAAAATATTGTAGGATATTTTTTGGATAATGCAATTTTTAGGGGAGACTCACAAATTCTTTAATATATATATATATATATATATATATATATATATATATATTTTAGATAATTGAATGTTGATATGATTGAAAATGCTTTGATCATATCAAATTGATGTTGTTTCTTTTATGTTTTTAAAGTTCTATATATTGAGAATTGTCAAATAATATGAATGTGTGGAGTTGGACATGAATTGGTGGAATTTATTGAGAATTGGTGAATGTACATTGAAAATATTGTAGGAAATTTGATAATGTACTTTTAGAGGAGACTCTATCGAATTTTTTTTAATATAGTATATATATATATATATATATATATATATATATATATATATATATATATATATATATATATATTTGATATTTGAATGTTGATATGATTTGAAAATGCTTGATCATATCAAATTGATGCTGCTTGTATTGTGCTTTTCAGTTGTATATATTGAGAATTGTCAAATAATATGAATGTGAGCTGACATGAATTGGTGAATTTATTGAGAGAATTGTGAATGTACATTGAAAAATATTGTAGGATATTTTTGGATAATGCAATTTTTAGGGGAGACTCTGTCGAATTTTTTTAATATATATATATATATTTTAGATATTTGAATGTTGATATGATTGAAAATGCTTGATCATATCAAATTGATGTTGTTTGTATTGTGCTTTTTAAGTTGTATATATTGAGAATTAATAAATAATGTGGAATATGAGTTGTCATAAATTGGTGGAATTTATTGAGAATTGTGAATGTACATTGAAAACATTGTAGGTAATTTTGATAATGCATTTTAGAGACTTTCAAATTTTTTTTAAAGTCCATATATGTTGACTAACTTTATATATTACAGAAATACTATGAGGGAGGGTGTTTGAATGGGATCATTAAGAAATTGGTGGGAGCAAATTTCATGGGTGTACAGATATTCTATTACGCTTCATCAAGTGGAGGAAAGGAGGAAAACCTATACTCAGGTCCTGATGAGGTGTGTGCGTAGCTTGCAGCATCAGGTGGAGTGATGCCTCATTCCACCGATAAGGGAGCGCCACCGAGAAATCGGCTATAGCAGATCAAGTGATCAGATCCGAATGTCACGACACGGTTGCAGATCCATATCGTTAGCTAAGCACGCAAGACGACTTGTAAGAATACATATATATATATATATATATATATATATATATATATATATATATATATATATATATATATATATATATATATATATATTTACATTTTTAAAATGTGTCTCAATTCTCGCATATCTAATATCTAATGTGTTTATTTTAGGAATGAGGGAGGGTGCCCTCTCCAAGCAAGGTACGACTCTTTCACGACACCCTATACAAGAGAACTCTAGAGGTCACATGGATGAGTATTGACTCAACGGCAAGACAAGTGTGGGGTAGTGCTCAAAACCTATCTTATATCCTAACTAAGAAACTGGTAGTTTCATATGACGTTTTGTTTCAGGAGAAGATACAAGAGCCACTCGTTACGAATCCCAAGAAGAATCTAGAAACCATGTTCCTTTGTCAAAGGAAGATGAGGATCATATATTCCTGCAAGCTGTTGAGGTTTCATCACATGGCAGATACATGTATGGGACGGGGTCGAATAAATCATCCGCCAGACCGATGCCTCTACATCCTTGGTACCCTCGAGGTGGCTCATCAACGGATTAGAGCTTGATTCAAAGACACCAAACATTTGCAAGAGGAAGTACACGAAATAATGGCAATCTTATCCTTCTAATGAGGAGACTTCGCATCGAGGAGATGACACTACAGATGATGGAGCAGGATGGATGGAGGAAAGAGAGAGGTTTCGAGTTTCCGCCGCTACTATTAGATGGTCCTGCATAGATCGCATGTATTCGCCACCGCATGTTTAGTCTTGAGTATATCATGTTTCTTTTAACATTTAATACCGTGTATTTTAACATTCGGGACCTTTAGTCTCGACTTCTTTAATGCTTAATACTTTAGATTGCTTTTCAAACATTAATTTTACTTCAATCTTTGACTTTTAATGTTTAATACCGTGTTTTTAAATTAAATGATAAATATATTTAAACTTATCATATATAAAAGTTTTCAAGATGAATTTAAACTTAGTAATATATAAGTAATAATTAATTTTATGAAATATTAATTAAATAATTACAATATTTATAAATTTAGTGACCACAAGATGTGGTCACAAGAAGAAACTATATACTAACCACACAAAGAACTACAACTTAATGACTACAAGATGACCATAAAATTGGTCACTATCTAGCAATTATCTCTGTGACCACATCAGAGTGGTCGTTATCTCAGACTACACTTCTCTCGTGGTCACATTTATCCGTGACCACATTGTAGTGGTCAGTATCTCGCGAATTTACTACTTTCAAGGTCACTATCCGCGAATTATCAGAAGGGTCGCATCCGCGATCACAAATCCGCGACCACATTATAGTGGTCAGTATCACCACTCATATTTCATGTCACACTTTGCACCACCTGGTCACTAATTTGTCTTTGTGACGAGATTTTCAAGACACTCACACTTCATGGGTCACCAAGTGGTCGCTATATTCTCTAGTGATTCACTTTGTGACCACTTTTGTAATGCTAATTCTTTCGCTTTTTTCAGAAGTATGTTATAATTTTCATTTATACATCAACCGGAAGCCTTTATGCTTTTTCCCAGATAATAACAATGATGACGTTATGACAATCAATTGCAGATTTCACGCATTAATGTGTCATATGTTTTAAATTATTTTTGATAAATATGTTTTTGTAATAATAATTATATGTATTGTGAAAAAGCTATCAATTATTACTTACAACCTTTTGTTCAAGAATGTGTTAAAAAATTAGTACTCTCAAAATATGATCCGTATTGATAATATTGTACAATTCTATTAAATTCAATTACAATACTTGTCAAGTGCCTTCACATAAAAGGAAGAAAAGGTAGAGTTTTTTTTTCTTGTTTTGTGCTTTTACTCATTCATCTAATTCTCGCTTAAATTGTAAATTATTTTTTGTTCCCATCTCGTAGAGTACTACAGTAAAGAAAATATATAGGAAATATGGATGGAAGGAAAATTCCTTGAGGACAATAAAAAATAGGTTTAAAGTTAATAAAATAATTTTATATTTATTCAAAATCATTTTTATTTGTTTATTTCTATCATATAATGACTAAGAAAGTGAAAAATAAAAAACTCATTTTATTTCAATCATTTTATTTGATAGTGATTGTTATTTGTTGAATCGAGTAAAGCACCATTGTCTTATACTATGCACCAAGTGATCTACCACATTATGTAACACGTGCACCATATCATGGAAAGTTTGTAAAACAACAAGAAGGATACCACATTGCTTACACGATTCGGCAAAATCCTACATACACGGTGTAAAACCTCAGAAAATCCTAATTTTCGAAAAATGGTAATGGGTCCGAAATTTTTCTAGATCTTGAATGATGAAATGGACTTCACCGTTGGAATCGTCTCGCGAAATCTAGCTACCACGTCGAATTTCGTCAAATTCCGGGACAATCGAAAATTGCATGTTTTTCGAGGCAACGAGCGTAGTGCAGGACACTTGGCACATTTTGAGTGGCTCACAGTATGCCACGTGTCAGGTGCAGAATAAGTCAACTGAGCTCATGGGCCTCCACGTGACACATACATGATGCCATCGGAGGAAAACCCATGGTAGATGGATAAGGATGAGTGAACTAAAATGAGCCAATGATGGCTTCGATAAGTGGCAATGGTGGAGGGGACAGCTTATTGACATCTTCTCTCATTTCGGGCCTCGTACGTGCTGGGAGGAGAGGAGAACATATTTTGAAAATGGAGGTTTCTGCAGAGAGAAAGTCCAACTTCTCTTAGATTTCCTACGTTTCTGACCGGCTTGCTCTCGGTTTGCCAAGAAGCAAAGTTGATCTTGCTACAAGGGCTGCAGGACACCTATTTGTGGATTTTCGAAACCCAAGAGGTAGGGTTTTCTCCTACTTCACGACTTTTAAGAGCTTTTTTAATGCCTCAGCGGAGGATGCCGTTTGATGATCCCAAACTGGGACCAAGTAAAGGAAATTGGGACCGCTTTCGCAATCCCAGATTGATTGCCAACTTTATTGGTCCATGTTTTATAATTTATAAATAAATTGCTGGTTCGGGTGTTGCTGGGTCGAAATGATCATGGATTTCCCAGTTCCACAAAGTGAAACGATGTTATATGAGAATGCTGCCCACCTGATACCCCATCAAGCATTGACCTGTTAAAAACAAATTCCTGCTTGCATGATTGACCAAAAATAAAAGTCCATGTTGTTATTTCAGATGAAATCGCTTGAAATGAATGGCTTGAATTGTGTGGAAAGAAATTGTTAATGCATGAAAATTGGGTGTTAATGATGAGTGTTCAATTATATAAAAATATAATTGTGTGAGAACCATTGGAATTAAGTTGGATTGTTGATTAGCTCAAGTGAGCTAATTTTGATGTTATTGATATGAATTAAATAACATGTGATTAGTATGTTAATTTGTTAATATATGTGACGCCCCAATTCTCGGGGGTCCGTTAACAACCCGTCAACCCGCGGAATATTCGTGGATGTCGGGTAACCCGATACCACTCACGAAAAACGGGCAGAGTCTCCTTTGTACGGGGAGCTTTACCCAAAATACAACCTGTCCCAACATCAATATCATGAGATAATGCATATTGGAGTGAAACGGTCACTGGGGCCCATACATCAATAGCTCATCAAGAATACACTAACTATATACTCATAGTTCAAGAGTTAATAAATCACTCTAATTCAAATATATATTGTTTTAAAGTTTTAATACATGTTATACAAATGAATCCCAAAACCACATGTCGATTTTCTAAACGCTACTTAGTGAGCTGCCGGCCCTCCCGTGACACCCTCGCACCTGAAATAGTGACTTCGATTGTGGTGAGCAAAGCCCAAAGAGGACAATCTTCACATGCTACTCCCACCCAAGCAAGTACATGTCAAGGCAAACAATCACATCCAAGTAAATACATGGTCCTACTTGGAACGTCTACATGCCTAATCCCATGTCTCAGTCCCCACTCGACTTCACAGCGCCTCAAGCCAAATGCGAAATTGGCGCTCAAAACAAAGCTTTTGTTCGAAAAACCAACTACCGAGTTTCGTAAAATTTATTGTACAACAATTTGAGGCGACCGTTTCGATAACCCTCAAACAATTATGGGCCCTCCGACGTGGAATTGTTAGACACCCTCTAATATTACTCTCCTGAAATCTTCCTCAAATTCCTTTTCACAAACATTTTCATTTTTGTTTTCTTTCATGTCATGCACTCATGATTCGTTCTGGTCGAGTAGGTGTTCGGAATCAACAAAATTTATAACCTAGAATTCCTACTAATGACGAGTAAAGCACAAGAAGATGGGCTCTGGTCGAACACGAGATGGCCTCATGAGGAGTTACAAAGCAGAGTTGAAAATGGTGCTTTCCTCGATTAAAAGGGTGTGTAGAAAACAAGCAGGTTCAATGGTTGCAAACCAAAATAACTCAAGTGAAAAGTTAAAAGAGAAATCCTTCAGGGCCCGGTCACTAGCTTAAAGTTCTTAAGTTAACCGACATGTGCTCTGTCTTTTCCTCAAGGCTTAAGAGCATGACATATAGTCATTTCCCGAACCGGATCTTCATTTAGCTATAAAACCTAAACCCTAATAGTTTTCCTTTTGAAAGATAGCATTTCATTAGGCATAAATGTCCCTAGCGGTGAAAACACATCTCAAAAACACTACCCTATGATAACTAATAGGAGACAACTAATCAGCCTTAGTGATCTAGTGAAAGTATCCACCGAACCCAAAAGTTTGCCAAATACATTAAAGAGAGCATGCTTAAGAGGTTTTAACCTCACAGAAGCAAAGGCCAAATTCTAAAATACAAACACATAAAAGAACATGAGAACATGCAAATTAAGCCCAAAAACACCTGAATGGCCTTTCCTCAAGGATGAAGTATTAAAGGCATCCCTTGATTTCATCATCAAGGGGTGTTTGGCTACCAAGAAATGCAAGAAAGTGAAGGGAGAAGAAGAGAAATCACTAACAGAGAGGAGGGGAAGCTTCAGGTTTTCGACCGATTGATTGAGTGACAAAGAGTTGATTTGATTGATAGGCATGGCTGAGTTTATATAGCTCAGAAATAAGGAAATTACAAAAGTGTTATGCATGAACCAAAATTACATAAAGGCAACTGTATAAAACCACCAACAAGTGGATCAAAAGGCCAACAGCACAGTGAGTGGCACAAAGGAAGTGCGGTTCACAGTTGCGAAATTATAACTCGATAAATTTCATACTTGCAAAATTCGCAACCTGCAAAATTTGACTCAATCAAATATATTGATGAATTTCAATTCATCAATTCATGCCGAAACCGAGAAATACCACAATGAAAATATTCACCATACCCGATTTTAAGCACATAAAACTTTAATAATATTTAACATGCTTAAAATCATAAAAATCTCAAAATCCATTTTTTTAATCAATAAATTTTCAAAGTGGTTTACAACTCAATCCATACCACAAATTTACCCATGAACTCAGTAAAAATCAATATTTAAAATGTTGACAAAATTCACATGAAATGATAACTTGTTTTATAAAAACAGATAATTATTTTTATGCATAACCGACCATTCGATCAAATAATATATATATAACATAATTAACCACAATTATATATCATAATAATACCCCAAAGCATTTAAAACATATAAACCACTCACAGACTACAGATGCTCACCCCGCTTCCCCGTAGATCGCCTGTGCTCGGCCATGAGTGCCTGTAATATAATAAAATTACCATTTATGCTCCACACTTAATTCAAAAGATATCGTGATGCCCCAAACAGAAGAATAATTTTTAACTATGAAATTATCTAAATTGACCTACAGTCCGGGTCATACAAGAAAACACTCCATCACCTAAGCACGAACACCTGTCTGTTAAGACACAACCCGAACGCTACTTTTTGGTGGCTGTACTTTGAACGGGAAATCAGGCTTATATAGAGCCTGGTTGAGCCGGGTAAAAATGCCGGACTGATTTGGACACTGATAAAATACTGTTGTTTGAACTTGTGATGGCCATAACTTCTTATCCGTAAGTCGAATTTTTGACGCTCAACTCCGCTTCATGAATCCTCAGACGACGAGTCACTAAATGGTGTTTAGTCAACCCAAAATTATTCATCCTTGAAAAGCCAACTGGGGCCCATACCAATTGTTATCAACCTTGGTCAAACTTAGTCAAACTTCTGGGTCAAACGTGTTAAAACTTGTATTATTTTAATGAGGCCACATGAACTGCCCCCTAAGAAAATTTTCGTCCACGAAATTTTTAATTGGCTCCCATGGAAGAGATGAGGGTACCGGCCCGTGATTCGTCCTCCCTCTCAAGTCGCTCCGACTAGGGTGTGGCTTCCCAAAGGACCTTCACTAAGGATATTGTCTTGTTGCGAAACTCCTTCTCCTCTTCACCAGACCGCATCGCCGCTCCATAGGATGTTTCATCACTCACCAATCTCTCCGGTGTCTCAACACATGGAGGGATCTGACAGGCCAAGTAGGGCATGGAGATGTGGAAAACATTATGGACTCGAGAAAGCTCCTTCAGTAAGTCTAATCTATAAGCCACCGGACCTATCCTCTCAACAATCTCAAATATCCAATGCAATGGAGGACTTAGCTTCCCTCACTCCCAAAGCGTACCACGCCTTCCAAGGAGAGCTTTAAGAATACTCGATCTTCAACTCAAACTCAAGATCCTTTTACGCTTGTCCAGAGATAGCTCTTTTGCCTATCCCGAAATGTTTCAACTCGCACGATAACATTAACCCTAATTCCACTCGTTTGTACAATCTCAGACTAATTTCACACTCATTTCATTCCACTACAATGAGTGCGACATTGTTTCATACAATGCCTCATATGTGACATCTCGATGCTTGAGGATAGCCGTTGTTATAAGTGAACTCCTCCGCAAAGATAAAGACCATTCCAATGTCCTTTGAATAAGTAAAGACGATAGACCCTAATATCCTAAGGTGTTTGAATATCCTCCCCGATTATCCAGAATGGCCTCGAGGGTGAAAAGCGGTACTAAATCAACTTGACACCTAGTTCCTTCATCAATCTCTTCCAAACCTCGAAGTGAATCACGGGTCTTATCGAGAAGATTCACCATAATCCCATGCAAACTCACTATATGACTTACAAAGAGTCTGCTAGTTTCTAAGGTGAAAACTTCATGACAGGTGAGCTAATTGATTTGTGTCGATCAACTACTACCCAAATGTCGCCTTGTCTTGAACAGGGGAGGGAGTTTGAATACAAATCCATTGTAATGTGCCTCACTTCATCTGAATGGTGAAAGGTCATAGAATCCAAGGCTTTGGCCTTCCGCTTCACTTGCTGAGATGCATAGCCACTCTGGATACATTATCGCAACTTCTTTTCATCTGAATCACTTCAATAATATTCCTTCAGGTGTCAATCTTGGTAATCACTGTAAAGTATAGCATAAGTAGAACTATGATTCTCCAATATTTGCCCCTTTTAACTCTTCGCCTGTCGGGAACATGTTTCAGAACCAATCACCACAGGTCTCACCAGCTTCAATAGCAAAAATCTGGATTGTTCTCCTCGACTTTCTTCTCATGCTCATCAAATAGGATCTTCTAGTCAGGCCTCGAGAATGATCTACATATTCATTTTAGTTGGAAACTAGCAAAAAGGTCATGATGCATCCTCAACTCACACACCAACTCGCAGAATTCCCCACCATCAATGGAAGTTGTATCGCCCGCCAAAGAGCCAGAGATCTCTACTCAAGGCATCCACTACATCGGCTCTTGACTGATGGTAGCAGATAAAGGCAACATAATCCTTGCAATTCCATCCACCCCTTTCTGCCTAAGTTTAACTCCTTCCGGTAAACAAATATTTAAGGCCTCTACGGTCAGAACATCCGAAGGTCGCCCACAAGTAATGCCCCTTCGCCTTCAATGCTAAAATCACCGCAGCGGTTCCAAATCATGAGTAGGATAATTCAAATGCGTTTCTTCAACCCGTTCGAAGCATACACCACAACCTCTTATGTCGTGATCAACACGCAACCTAAACTCATGCGGAAGCATCACAGAACCTCGAACCCTCGCCGCTCTCCGTAATGTCAAAACAGAGCCGACGCCAACTTTTCCTTCAATGTTTGGAAGCTTTCTCACACCTCGTCGCTCCACTCCAAACTTAACTCCTTTCCTCTAGTCAACAACAAGGTCCCGCTATCTCCTTTGGAGAGAACCTTCATGAATCCTACTAAGAGCACTCGGCTAATCCTAGGAAACTCCGCATCTCTCTGTCACGCCCCATTTTTCGTAGACGCGAGACCTGTGGACTGGACTCTTACCCGCGATTTTTTTAAACCTATTCTGCACTGTGGGTATGGCCCCACATCTTATAAATGTAATTAAATATTATATATAAATCAAAAGAACGACCACCTGAGTGGTGTCCATCAAAATCTAGACATATAACTGAGTCCCATTTACTATATACAAAATCGAACTTTACATTTACAAAATCGTATAACCTACATGAAGTAGAACCCTTCCATGGTGGTTTGCACTTCAAATTAGACGCTGACAGTTCAATACGTTTTCCTCGAACCTACACTGATTGAACCGTGGCTAAGCTTGACGCCATGGGAAAAACATTTCCTTTATACATAAACATAAACATGCATGACGTATTCATTATACCATAACCATAGTTAACACTGGATTTATACTTGTCTCACTCCCCGTAGAGTTACACAGAGTCTTTCCATAACCCATGCTTATAACAACCTGTCGATCAAAAAAAAAAAAACACTCCCGTAGAGTTCATGTAACTTATACTTAACAGACTTAGGTTTATTCAGGACTCCCGTAGGAGTTACAGAACTTATACATGCATTTCAGATCTTATAAATGCATTTCAGATCTTATACATGACTTTTACGAGTATACTGCCTTAATGGAACTCACTGGCTCTTACTAAACTTATACCGATCTTACGGAACTTATACCGGTATTACGAATCCTATGCACGGTCTTATGGAGCATATACTTATCTACGACCTTATCCTTTTTGTGCTAAGGTACCAGAAGTACAATAAGCTCCAACTCATCATAATCCTATCACATATTGTGGTCGATCAAACCTATGCAGATACTTCCATCGCATGCATATAAATCAAGGCAAATCATACTTATGTTCCATTTGATACGAGTAAATTTAGGTGCTACTAATCCTGTACTTATTTATCGATACAAGAGTACCAGAGAGATAGGTACTACAGATCTAATCAACATACAAGAGTACCCGTAGGTACTACTGAGCTTAATCGATACAGACATAACTTACTCCGATACGTGAGTACCCGGGAGGTACCACTGTAACTAGACTGAGACGTGACATATTCGGCACAGGCTTACTGTGACACAGAGTACCCGTAGGTACTACGCGCACTTATTCGCATACGACTTCACGGACATGTGAGTTATCGATACGAGTACCCTCAGGTACTACAAGAACTTAATCGACTACGTGAGTACCGAGGTACTACAAAACCCATGCAGATAGGACTTAATCGTGAGACTGAACTTATTCAGATACAGGAGTACCCATAGGTACTACGGAACTAAATCAGAGACATGACAGAACTTAATCAAATACAGGAGTACCCGTAGTACTACGTATCATTTTCGTATACAGAGCCAATCGAAACTGAACTTATTCAAATACCGAGGCTCGTGAGTGTCTACATAATCTATACGTAGACAGGAGGACCCATAGATACATGTGACTTATTCCAGATACAAGATGTAACTTATGAATACAGAGTACCTCGTAGGGTACTACATGTAACATTTTCGTGATACGTGAGTACCCAGAGGTACAACAGCTGACCGATAATGTGAGTACCCGGTAGTACTCATGAACTTATTCAGAGACGTGATCTGTCTACATGTGATACCCGCAGTACTACGTAACTTATCGACATGTGACTCGTCAGATACGGTGAGTACCCGCGCAGTACTACGTAACGTACTCCACATGGGAGGTACATTTAGATCTTTACACTTATTCTTAATCCAAAGGTCTTATCATATGTCTATCCTGATCATTACCTAGATCAACTTCAAGAACCGAGTAGACGTTAGTGATAATGGGCACCGAAGGTACAATACAAACAGAGTGTCGCAGCACCAAAATAGAGTGCCGAGCACCAATCAAGACGCGTGCTCGCCACGCACAGAGTGTCGTAGCACCAATGAGTGCCGATCACCAATCAAACGCACTAACCACTAGCCAGAAAGTGCTCGTGAGCACCAACAGAGTGCCGGGCACTACCGTGGAGTGCCGGGCACCAACAGACGCCCACTCATTCATTCTTTTCGTCCTAGGTAGTCATATGATCATATATCTTACAAATTATGTCATCTTAATCGCATTCTGTGATCATGGACATATTGTTTTTCATGTTCATGTTCATGTTTCAGCTGCTGTGTTTCATATAATATTCGTGTTTCATGCCTATTCCATATGGCATTTTCGATATTTGTACGATATGATGTCTATCCACACATCATTCATGTATTATAGTCCTCTATGAATATATTTTTCTTAGGGAATTGAATCAATCCAATCGGATCATCCAAACTTCAAGTTATGGCATTTTTCTCATGCCAACTAAGTCGCTTTACCGATTTTATCGAGTGGACAGTTTGAAAATATTTATTTTCCAGTGCCTTGTCTCGATATTTGACACTGGATCTTTGTACTCCTTTTAAATTTAAGGTGCTAAGGGTTCTATTCCAACTGGAATCACCTTAATTGAGACCGAACTCGAGTTACAATCTCAAACATCCTGACTTTCTCTATGTTCAAAGCTAGAACCAGAATTTGGCTTACATGGTCCCACTTTGAGTGAATTTTTTAATATCTAGATTCAGAATTTGGAGATACTTATTAAATATGGTTTGTTCTCCTTGAAGTCTATTTTAAGTGGCCACTTGAATCACTCAAATCGGATAAGAAATGAGGAAGTTATGGCCAAAATACAAAAACTGGTCAAAACTGGAAAACCAGAACAGGTTGTACCGGTACAAGCTCAAGTTGTACCGGTACAATCTCTACAAAATGACTGTAACTGAATTGTACTGGTACAAGCTCACAGCTCGTACACCAATTCGAATCTGCCTAAAATGGGTATTTTCTCCCATTTTTCATGCCATTTCATCCATAGATCAATTCTATACTTCAAACACACATCTAAATCATTTCATATGTCTCTTGACATCTCTTTTCTACTCAAATCCTCTTTCAATTCTTATCTTAGTTCAAAGACTTATCATGAATTACTTCAAAACCCATTCCAATATGGGTTACAACTCATACACAAATCAAACTCAAGGATTTGTTAGGATTTATTCTAAACCCTAATTCAATTACTTTAATTAACTATAATTCATCCTCAAAGAGAGGGATTTCATGAGCTTTGTGCCATATGGGGTTTTACCCACCTTACTTGCCATCATTTTGGGTTAAATGAACCCTAGCAAACCCCATGTTTAGGGACAACCACTAACCAACCAAGCATGACAATTCATACATAATCTCTTAGAATCCATAGCCAAAGTTAGTTTCCATACAAAAATCCAAAGTTCCATACCTTGGCTTGCTTGATCTCCTCCATCTTCTTCTTTCTTTTCTCCTTCTCTTCTCTCCCTTCACGATTTGCTCCCCTTCTCCATGAGACCAATCTTTTGAGTCTTTAAATCCATGTTTTCTGGGTTTGTTTCTGTTTGGCCTCTCCAAATAACCCATTTTAGGTCAAGTTTGGCTATTTTCTTTTAAGCCCATAACTCATTCTATTTGCAAAGCAATTTATGTCATATTATAATTGGGCTCTATGGTCAACTATGACTTTTATACCCTTTAGACCACTTCAAAATTGTCCTTAAGTTTTGTAACTTTCCGTCTCTCATTTCCTGGGCTTCATACATTTAACTCATGAACAAGCCAAATTAGGCTTACAAATACCCTTAAACATGCTCGAAAAACGACTCAGTAGGTATATTTTCGGGGGTGTTACATCCAAGCCAATCGTATTATTGCTTCCACCTAAGCCACTGCTTCTACTTGAGGATCCACATAAATTCCATCGCCAGTAAACCACATGCCCGAGAAATCTCCAATTCCTGCTTTAACCAAAACTCACATTTGCTGAACTTGGCATACAACCGGTGCTGCCTTAAAGTCTGCAACACCAAACCTAAATGTCTCATGTCTAACCTAGCTTCGAGTACACCAAGATATCGCCGATGAAGACAATGATAAACTGATGGCATGGGCGGGAAGACCCGGTTCATCAAGTCTATGAAAGTTGCTGGGGCATTGGTGAGTCCGAAAGACATCACTAGAAACTCATAATGCCCATATCTCGTCTTGAATGTCGTCTTGGGAATGTCCGATTCCTTAATCCTCAACTGATGATACCCTGACCTTAAGTCAATCTTGGAGAACACCTTACCCCGAGCCGATCAAATGGGGACATCAATACGAGGTAAAGGATATTTGTTACGAATGGTGACCTTATTCAACTGTCTGTAGTCTATACACAACCTGCAAGTACCATCCTTGTTCTTCACAAATAACACCGGTGCTCCCCAAGGTGAAATACTGGGCCTAATAAATCCACTATACACCAAATTTCAGAGCTGAGTCTTCAACTCTCAACTTAGCTTCATGCCATTCTATAAGGTGGTAAAGAACAGAGCCGCACTGCACCAAATCAATGGGAAAATCTATTTCTGCTCGATAAACCCGAAGATCACCGAAACATCCAGTAAAGTCCTCACTACCGGTACATCTCAAATCTCACTTCGCTACTACGAGTGTCAACTACATGAGCCAGATACCCTTTACAACTCAAGTAAAACATCCGCGTAAATGGCAGAAATCAAACCTGAAGGTGCTCGCCTCCGCTCTCCATAGAAGACTACTACTGGCAGTCCCGATCGTCTAAATATCACCTCCTTGCAGAAACAACCATTGAAGCATAGTTTGAAGCAAGCCAATCCATCCCAAGAATCACATCCAAACCCTTAAGATCTATTAATATCAAATCTGCTTCCATAACTTGGCCCTCAATAGAAAACAAGCTACCCTTAAGCATCTGACTAGGCCATAGAGACTCTCCTATGGGTGTGGCAATCTCCAAAACACATCCCAAGGGAACTGGAGTCATCCCGACTTGTGCAACATACTCACGTGAAATAAAAGAGTGTGTAGCCCCTAGGTCAATGAGTACACGTGCATTGTCACCAAAAATAGATAATGTACCGCTACCACATCGGTGGCCTCGTGGCCTCCCCGCCCGTCAAACATAAACTCGCCTAGTCGCTAGTGCAACCGGCCGTCCCGCAAGCAAAGGAACCACCCGAGGTCCTGCCTCTGCCTATGTATCCGGGCCCTCCATGCCCACTAGCTGCTTGAATCGAGTAATTCGCACTCGAGATTCTACTGGCCGATCCTCACGTGGCAAATTCCTCCCAAATGTTCCGGCCTACCCGCACCGAAAGCATACATTATCCACTCCGGGTACGGCCCATCATGAATCTTGCCACAAACGCCACAAAGTCGAACTAACCCGCCACTGCAAATCAACGAAAATGGCTACTACCACTACCACCGATCAAAATCCGTAACCATGTGTATGTCCACTCTTTGAAACCGCTACTACTGCACCATCGCACCGACTTCTCCTCGGATCCTCTATCGGGTCAAAGATCCAGAGTCGTAAACTACCTCTTAGACGGCATCCCTGACCAGATCTCGGCTGACAATCCATCGTGATGATCGACGCCTTAGTCCGGGCATATCGCGGTCCTGCTCTCCACCCTGGGGAGCAACGCTCTCATCGACCGACACGCGGATGGTCGGAACCTGAGAGGCTCAAAGCTATCAGCTCACTCAACCCATCGAGAAACCTCCTTCTGTCGACTTCATCTCGCAACCAAATCAGACATAACCGATAAATTTCTCCTCAACCTACGTCGTACTCGAACCTGACATAAGCAATTCAAGTGAGTGTCTCAACCACCTCTTAATCTCAACAAAGGTCAAAACCTCCGTAGAAAAGCGCCTGAACTCGCGCCCAAGTGTGGCGCTTTCCTTTGTCCTCTCACGCCCACCACTTCCTTTGCACTACCCCCCCAGCGTGATAAACTCAGCCTATCCCTGACTCTATCCTCATCCTGACACGTATACCTTCTCATTCAAAATCTTCTGTCATCTAACCGTGATAAAACCACCACGTGGATCCAGTGGAGCCATTCAAGCTCATACGAGCTCGATCAACAATGAACACTAAGAACCTACCTTCGAAGGATCGAGCGCGCCGACAAGATTCTCCTCATAAGTAGTATCCGAACTTTCCAATCGGTCATTGACCTATGTCTACCAGGCACCATCGTAAGGAAGAACTGTTTCCAAGAGTAAGTGAAACATAATCAATTTCAAGGATAAGGTTAGGAAGGTATACCAACACTGGATGAGTTGCACAAGAATACAAACCCTGGGGCGGATTTGTGAAACCCGCAGCTCGATACTCGTCGACAGACCTCGACCCGATACCTCCAAGATTTCCCCGGGTGGTCCCGCTTAGTGAAGTCCCACTGACAACTTTAGGAACATCTCACCGAACCCCACTTTAAGAAAGAAAGTAAACACATTCATTAATATACCTCAAATATATATAAAGATCCCTAACAAATTAAATCCACAACCTAATTCCATCTTAATTGTAGTCATAAACTACAAACACAGACTCATACGAGTTCAATGCTAGATCGTATATCTTAAGAGTGTTTATGAACTTAGGGTACAAATGAAAATACATAAGTCCAATAAAAATAAAGACGATAGATAAGATAGAGTAATCGCACTGTCGCAGAAGAATGATGTGTAGAGCCCTGGCCATGGCAGAGTCTCTCACGAACCGTCTTAATTTAGAACAAATTTAAAACAATAAACGTGGAGATAATAAATCTCAAAAAGAGTGGCATAATTTATAAGTCAAGACTCACACATTCTTTACAAGGTTCCCGTTTAAGCATCATTTTCACAAAACCTAAACTTATTGCCAACAATATGAAATTCATACTCAAAAAATTTAACCTAAATTATTAAGAAAATTATAACCTCATTTTATTCACAACATCAAAATTGAGTATGAAATATATAAACATCATGTCGTAAAAATGATCATGAATTACAATAACCATAAATATTGAAATGGTTATAGTTTAATCAGAAACCAACAATGTACCACACCATAGAAACCAACGATGTACCATACCAGAAACCAACGATGTAACATACCATATAAACTAACCGATGTACCATACCATATACCAACAATGTACTATACCATTTACCAACGATGTACCATAAATTATTTACCAACTATACCATACCATATGCTAACCCAAAGATACCATACCATATACCAACCATGTACCATACCATATAACCATCATAAATCGGGATACCCACCTCACGACCTCAACATCGAAAGGTGTCGCGGGTAATAATAATAATAATACACCGTCGGGTGGGGATTCGGACTAATGGTCATAGTGGGAAATAATATTTTCCATTAATACCAAACCGGTCGGGTAAAACCGACTCACGAATCGTGAAAATAATATATATAATAATAATGATGATGATGAACTGGTCGGCAGAAACCCGACCTCACGGCCGTGGAAATAATATATAACCGTTGGATGAAACCAACCTCACGACACCGTGGCAAACCCAGTGCACTATAATATAATTACTGAATCAAACCTCTGGTACTATATGGTACATCCACTTATAACAACCAACACAGTATCCTTACTCACATATACCTTTCCAACGATACTGTATTATAAATTATGAATTTTATAAACTTAATTTCATAACTCAATCAAATATATTGATGAATTCAATTCATCAATTCACTGAACTGAGAAATACCACAATGAAATATAGTTCACATACCCAATTTTAAGTACATAAAACTTTAATAATATTTAACATGCTTAAAATCATAAAATCTCAAAATCCATTTTTTTTTAATCAATAAATTTTCAAAGTGGTTTACAACCTCAATCCATGTAACACAAATTTACTCCATGAACTCAAGAAAATTTCCAAATATTTAAAATCGGCCACAAAATTCATGAAAACGATAACTCATTTATATAAACAGATAATAATATTCCCAAATAATATATATCATAATATATACTTTTATGCATAACTCAATTATCTGACAATACTATATATATATATATATATATATATATAACATAATTAACTACAATTATATATCATAATAATACCCCCAAAGCATTTAAAACATATAAACCACTCACAGATCATGTGAGACGCTCACCCCGCTTCCTCGCAGATCATCTCCAAGCTCGCCGAAAGTGCCTGGCACATAATAAAATTACCATTTAGTTCCATAATATCTTAACTAAAGATCGGACGCCTAAATGTCTTGGGAACTTTAACTACGAAATTATCTAAATCGACTCTAATAGCCCACTATACAGCAGCCCTATAGACCTAGAGTCAAAATTGGGGCTTTTCACCCTGAGTAAATTTTTCGAAATTGAACCTTCCAATAAATCATAAAAATATCCACTCACTAATCCAACTTCAATTTGCCTAATTCGACCCACCGTGTCCAATTTCGGTCCAAACATTTTCGGTCAATTACCATAAATGACCCGAAAATGGAAAACTAACCAAATCGCCCAAAATTTATGCAAATTCATCAACTGAAGCTCAAGAGACCAGAACACATCAGTACCCTTACCTTTGGTCCAAAGGTTGTCGTTGGTACTGTGAAAACTCGATCCAACTGTCTACCAAATTTGTTGGCCGGATTCTTTCAAACGTGATGAATCTGAGAAAAGGACCACGGAATGAGTTCGAGGTCCAAAATGGTGGGAGAGATATGGGTCGGCCTGGAATGGCCGGTAAATGGCAAAATCAAACGACGGCAGGGCGGCAAATGCTGTCACGGCCGATCCGGGCGCCGTCACGGCCAAGGCCATGAAATTTCAATGGAGAAGGTCATCCGTGGTGGCGCTCCCTGTCCGGGTGCGCGCAATGGTGGTGGACGAATCGGCTTCCCACGGCTTAAACCCGACGACCGGTAAACTGGTCAAACGATCTGGCCGGTCCACTAAGCTGGGGAATTTTTATTGAGTTGGGTCGGGTACTCCTTGAACGCAAAACCAGGCTTATAGAGCCTAGTTGCTTCGCAGCAACCTTAATCGGGATTTGGACACCGATAAAATAATGCGTCGGTTTCAACTTGTCGTGTCATAACTTCTTAACTGCAAGTCGGATTTCGACGCTCAACCCGTCATGAACTCGTGACTCGACGAGGCCTACGAAATGGTGTTTTAGTCAACCCAAAATTATTCATACTTGAAAAGCCAACTTAGCCCACATACTAATTGTTGGTCAAACTTGGTCAAACGAATAAACTTCACAAACGTGTTAAAACTTGTATTATTTGTAATGGTTGGTTACAAACCCTCAATAGCATTGTTCACGACCTCACACAAGTAGGGATTCTTCACTTACTAAAGGTTTTGAGACGTAAAACACCGACCATTTTGGCCTCAACAAATCCCCCATCCATGTACCTGGCCTAACCAAAGAATAAACCAAGTAGAAAAAGATCCCTACCTCTTGGAGTTGTTGGAACTCCACAAAATCGATGCCCACGCTGCAGCCCTCGCCGCGCAGTAACAACTTCGCTTCGCTCCACGAGAACCGAAGATCCGAACGTCGAAATCTTAGAGAGAAGTCACTTTGTCTCTCTCTAAAATCTCACCACACCGCACGATGTTTTTGTTAAAATTGAGAAGACGACTATTTTTTTGTCTTATTACCCATTTACTTTTCAATAATTTCATCATCAGCCCTTCATTTAACTATTTGACATATGGCTTAATCTAAGTCACTCATCCCATCATCTCACTAATCATGAAACACGCTGGTCATAATGTAAGACATATAAGAGCTGACTTTCGGCCACATCACACGCTCTTTCACAAGACGTCATACTCCAAGACCACACCGAAGGCCTCAAAAGGTGAAATCTTCGATTGTCTCTAATTCAACGAAATTTGACGTGGTAGTTAGATTTCACGAGACGATTCCAATGGTGAAGTCCATTTTGTCATCCGAGATCTACAAAAATTTCGAGTTTTGACCGATATTACCATTTTGCCATTTTTCAGAAAAATTGATTTTCCTGGTTTCATGTGTTTTGACTAACGATATCTAGTAGTTGTAATTGATAACGAATTACCATAATGAATTTTTGTTTACTTAATGTTCGATTAGATTGACTCCGCTTTTTTATCATTTTGATTGAACTATACTGTATGGGATTTTTTGAGATTTTCAAGTGTTACTAAATTTTGTGTCTGAGATTGATCAATTCCCTGAACGATACAAGTCTCTGAAAATTTTTTTAAGTGGAATTAAGCATCTCAAAGTAATCATTTATTTTTTAAAAGGAGAGTTGTATCCACCGTATAACATAAATGTTTTTGTATGTATTTTGATAATAAATTTGAAGGGTTTTTTTTCAAATTTTTATTCATGTGGGCTAGCTTGTGTATGCTAAATTTGAAACTTTTCTAAAAAAATTTACCCCATTAAGCAAAATTTTACATAGATATATATTTTTGGCACAAAATTAATTTTTACGAATTTATAATATTTTCACTGCTTTTTCCTCATATTGCTTTTTAGCAATTATGTTTGTGTTATTTGTGATTATAACATCATATTGTGAATAAGACTCAAATGCTTATAAACTTGCAAAATTGAGAAACATTGAATGCTTAAGAACTTGCCTCGTGAGTTTACATGTCGAATAATTTTTTTTTGGAATTGATGTTGCAACTAAGACTCTCCCGTTGCACATCACTTTAAGATCCATACGGATAGTGAAGTCATTCTATCGGTTTAATTAGATTATTTGCAGATGCTTAGTTTGGGCGAAGAGATTTACTTAATTGCCGCGCGAACCGCGTGAATTTTACTACCATTTCGATGGGAAATTGACGACGGTTGCGATGGTCAGAATTGCTCTTACCGTGTATGAGTTTCTTTTTGTATTTTATAGACTCTATCATTTGAAGATCACTTTTATGGTCATCATTTGATGTCAAGAATTGAGCAATTTGCATGTCTTTGTTTTTTTACATGGCTTTACATTGCTCTCTTTGTTTATTTTTCAGCTTTGAGTTTCTGGGGCTTCTTGCCATCACGAAACTTAATCGACACTAATTACAAAGAATGAAGTTAAATCTCTTATGATGAATTTGACGATTATGAACCGAATCCGACTTTGAAAGTTAAAAGCTCTCTCCAAAATCCACTATTAAGAGTTCTATAAGTGAGAAAAAGTCCTATGAGGATTGAGACTATTCTAACAGTTGTTGTTTGAATCACATATGCAGATATGCTAGCTTCACCATCCCCAATTTTGTTTCAATACATAATATCTCTCCTTCAACGTTTTTAATGAGTTGAGAATAGATGAGATAGGTTGACATATTCAAATTTATATATACATGTAGAGAGAGAGGTGAAGGAAGGAGAAGTAATACCTTTATGTTATAATTTTCATTTATTCATCAAATCAAGTTTTATGTTTTTCCCTGGGGATAATAAATGATGATGTCATGACAATCAATTAGAGATTTCAATGCATTAATGTTTCATATGTTTTAAATTATTTAGATACATATGCTTTTTGAAATAATAATAATTATATGTATTATGAAAAAAGCAATCAATTATTATTTATCAGACCTGCTTACAACTTTTTTATAAGCTTCTTGCTTTACAACCTTTTGTTCAGAATGTATTAAAAAGATTAGTATTCTCAAATATGATCCGTGATAGAAAATATGGCACTACAATTTTATTAAATTCAATTGTCAGTGCCTTCACATAAAAGAAAGAAAATGTAGAGTTTTTTTTTTCTTTGTTTTGTCTTTACCATCTCTTCTACTTCTCTGTTTTGAATTGTAAATACGGATTTCAAATTCTTCCATTTAATAATTCTTATTCCAAATATTTGTGCCTGCTTGGGAACCTCGAAAGTACTAATTAAGGAATGAAAATAGAGTAGAAAAGTTTATAGAAGGAAAATTTGAGGACAATAAAACAGTTTAAAGTTAATAAATACTTATGTAGTAATTCAAACTCATTTTATTTGTTTATTTCTATTATTTAATGACTAAGAAAGTGAAAATAGAAATATAGATTATTTATTTTACAAAGGATATGTTAGTTGTTGCATTACCACTGTCTTAGATCAGGCAATCGAAGTTATCTACCGCTTATGTGTAACATGGTGTATCATGGAACCTATGTGAAAACAAAGCAATTTAATCGAAATAAAAAGAATAAGAATAAAACCACAAACAAGGACACGAGACTCAAGTTAAGAAGATAATAAAACCTTACGTCTATGGGGCTCATCCCATAATCAAGGAATTTCACTATATATCAATTAGGTTACATGTTGGTCTTATGTGAGACAAGGCTCCCTTGCTCACAGCCTCTTCTCCAAACTATCTCACAGTGAAACAAGAAAATAAGCTCCATTGATTTCCTTATACAACGACATCTAGACTCCTACACGCCCAATCACTCCATCTCAACAAGAGTATCAATAGTGCTAATCACTGCTTAGAGCAGCATTCTCACATGAGCTTACTCGTTACGTGAATAACTCTCCAATCAATCTCCTTCATGTTTAATAAAAATACCATAGAGAAACGCTTCCTTCACCTTTAAGCAAATTTCTTATGAAATCTTCATAAACATAATCTTCTATTTTTACCTCTAAAATTGTCTCAACAGATAGTCAGAAGATTATGATTTCATTCCATATTCATCATAATGGAATGTCATCCTTTCATAGAAATTCACAAAATAAGATCCAATCTCTCGGTATGATCCGTCTAATACGCCCAATATCTATCTCTTCCTCTATTCATCTCAATGAATATCATTCTTTGATTTGCAAAACATCGACCTTAAAAGCCTGTGGTTGACCAAATAGTTAATATGTGTCACACAACTTGATCTACCATCTCATGCGGGACATAAGTGACACCGTGCTTAATGGGAAAAACATCCATGCAATTTATTTTTCTAGAGACAAATGCCAACCTATATCTCTAACAAAAAAATATGTAAAATATTGAGTAATTTTGATTATATTTAAGTGTCTTTTATATTTTTATTGGTGAAGCAAAACATGAAAAATTCCCCCCAAACCCCAATGATGAAGAAAAATTAAGCTACATACAACCTTGAGATATCGACTTTTGGCTCCAATAATATGGTGACACATCATCAATTAGTTTTTTGGGAATTAAATATAAGTTATCAAAAACCAATTATTTTTGCCCTTATCCAACAGTAGCTAGGCACTCTGCTACTTAAACAAACAAGTTACATTTACAAATATGTGGATTAATCCTTACGGATTTGTGGATTAATTTGTAAAGGCAATATTCTCAGCTGAGATGTCAAGCTTTTATTAGTGGTGTACTTATGAGCATTATTAGCTAGTCGTTGGTAGAGAGTCTAATGTTGTGATCCACCATCCTCCTGATGTATTTTTGTTATTTTCCCTATTTATGATTATGTTCTCACTTTTTCATAATATGGATTGGAACATTTTGAGTATTTATTTGATTTACAAATTGATAGCTCTCCATTGTACATCTCATTCACTACACATTAAATGTCTTGGAGATTTATTTATTACATTAGACTTGAGGAGGATGTTTAGACCTGCCTGTATCATGCCATATATCATTAGAGAGTTGACCTTAGAGGGAGCTGCATGACCAATAGATTTATATGAGAACCAATTCTCATAGTCAACCAGTATGTTTGAGACCATAGTTGCAAGATGGGTGGTCATCGTTTCTATTAGACCTATACCTTGTCACATTTATTGATATATATATATATATATATATATATATATATATATATATATATATATGACCTTAGAGGGAGCTGCATGACCAATAGATTTATATGAGAACCAATTCTCATAGTCAACTAGTATGTTTGAGACCATAGTTGCAAGATGGGTGGTCATCGTTTCTATTAGACCTATACCTTGTCACATTTATTGATATATATATATATATATATATATATATATATATATATATATATATATATATATATATATATAGAGAGAGAGAGAGAGAGAGAGAGAGAGAGAGAGAGAGAGAGAGAGAGAGAGAGAGAGAGAGAGAGACCATTACTAGTCCTTTTGCCTCACATTATTGTGACATTTTCTTTCTTATAGCTTTGCTTACCTTTTCTACATCAGGGTAAGGACCCTTTAATGTATATGTATGCTTTGTTAGGAGTCTCATGAGCTTTGGACTTATAGGTTTATTTTCTTCACTCTTTTTATTATTTTTTTTGCCCCACCCTTGTTTGGTTAGATTCTATTACCATCACTTTTGTTCTTTCCATTCTTTATTTATGATCTTGCTTGCCTTATTCCTTTTGTTACCTTATTGAATTAATGATTCATGACATTTTGGTGTGTAGAAGGTAGTTATGTCACTCCCTTCACTCCACCCTTGGCATTGATTTAGAGGTTTTGGCTTGAGAGGGGATTTAGACATTCATTCGATTTGGGAGAGTTTATTCATACTCTTTGTTTCTCGTCGAGGCTTGATATGTTGATGATCATATTGATGCGAAATTTGACGTAAGTACCTGATTTCCTTTCATTTTCTGGTCCTTTTGGATGCTAAAATCATGTGAATTATTACCATCAAATCCATGATCACATTTATGGACTTTGAACTTCCTTTGTCAGTTCCAATTTCTTGAAAGACTTCATTAGACTTGGGTTTCTGTAAAGGCTGCTAGGATGGCCTTAAATAACTTCACAAGCCCATTGAAAGCTCTCTAAAGCTTTTTGGCTCTTGATTTTGTGATTGGCTCATTTAGCATTTGAAGTGGATCCTTTGAAGCAGATCCTTTGTGCTTTGATGCTCATCACATATGTACATTCATAAAAAAAAAGAAAAAAAATGAAGAAGATAAAAGGTGTTGTAACATATTTATGTATACTATCTTCCTTCATTGGGTGCATATATCAACTCTCAAGGGACGTTTGTTGGGTGTATTTTTTATTGGGGATATATGTGAGATTTTTAGAGGGGTTTTCATTCCTTTGGTCGCTCTTGTTATGTATACTGAGTGTTGAGAGTTCAGGTGAGAGTTTAGAGGAATCCTTTATTTCTTGGATCGTTGTTGATATTCTTTGTGAGAGAGGAGAGTGTTTGAGTGATTTTCTCATTAAGATCTCTAGATCATTGTCCTGGCTATCATTGCATCATTAATTATATGACTTTCGCTCTATTGCATCAATAATCCTTTGTTCTCTCTACCTTTTGTTTATTACCACTATTTTCTCGATCCTTCACCACCATTGTATTCCCTTCCCACATTGATGTTTGTCCTAGACCCAGCTCCTTCACAACTGCGGATTAATTACTAGCTTAACCTCTTGTCATTTGTTTATTTCTTTCATCAGTGCTTTTGTTGGTTGCCTTTGAGTCCATGGCTCATGAGTTTTTTTCATGCATTATGATGAGTATCCTATATACTCATTATCCTAGGTATTTTGGTGTTTTTAGGTTGTTTTTATGATAGTTAATTTGACACACCCCACTCCCCTACCTAAGGGCAAAGCGTGCTGCCACTCCATAGAAATCCCCACCAAGTATTCCTAACGACTAGAAACTCTCGTGAAGCGGCCGCGCATTGCTTCCCTTCTACATTGTATAAAATTTTTTCTTTAATTTATAACTTAGAATTTGGCAAAATCTTAGCTACTGAAAACTTCTACAAAGATGATCACGCACATAGTCTAAATTCCAAACTCGTATACATCCAATTTATTAATTACATCCAAAATATGGCAACCAAAGATACCATCACATTCCCCATCAATAATTAAACTATGTACATACATATGTTCCATATACAATTTCAAAGTATATTCTTACAAAATATTATTAATACACAAAGACTTAAACTCCGATGTCGACTAATCCTATTATGCTCCAAATACCTTATGCACTGCACCTGGAAAATAGTTTTTAAATGGGAAACTAATGAGCCAAACGAGCCTGTGTGAGTGTATGCTTATAAACGGCTTTCCTAAAACATTTCAAACATGTAAAACTCTCTTTACAATTATTTTCCGTATTTCTTTCCTTGCTTTGCTTGCTTTAAAAGTTTTCAAAACTTTTCTTTGTTTCATTCTTTTCACTTGCTTGCTTTTAAAAGTTTATGAAACTTTATCACTTGCTTGAGCTTTGTTTTGTTTTTCTTTAAAGCTTGTAAAACTCTTTATTTCTTGCTTGCTTAGAAGTTTATAAAACTTCATACTTTTCTTTTCGCTTGCTTTATCTTGTTTGAAAAGTCTCTAAACCTTTCACAAACCTTTGCTTTAAAAGTTTCTCAAAACTTTTCATAAAAACGGAGCTTCGCTCAACCGCATGCTTTGAAAATAAACCCACGGGAGTTGGTTTCAACCGACGCTTTGAAATCTAAACGTGAGTCGCTCAACCATTGCTTTAAAACTCTCCGGAAGCCTTGGCGACCGGGAACCAATGGTTGATTTTTCAAAACTGTATATCATGTTTGTAAAACATCAACCAATGGAGGCCTATTTTTGCTTATCATGCCCTAGTGAACACGGGAACCTATGCTCCACCGTGCCGGTGGAAGGACCTTTGTCCACGTCACCTTTTTCATTTTCCGGTGAATATGGTGGAATTGACCTCGTGTCGCCATCACCATACTTAGTTAGAGCTCATAACCTTATATACCCTTGTACGTGCTACTCGCCTCTTAAATGCATGATGTATGTCCAAGTTTGCCGACCTGTGCAAAACCACAATGTACGTGATGAAATCCTAACACCACCGCACTCCACTCCGGATACCTCGACCGGGCTCTGCTTGCTTAAAACTAGGAATTCTTGTTTTCACAACCTTTCATTGCTTGCTTGCTCTTGTAAATGGTTTTACACCTTGAAACCATTTGCTTGCTTGTAAAATGGTTAATTATTCAAACCATTTGCTTAGTTGCTTGCTTGCTTCAAAAAATGGTTTAACTTTTTCAAAACCATTTACTTACTTGCTTGCTTGCTTAATTATGGTTTTACAATTTAAACCAATGCTTGCTTTTCAAAATGGTTTAACCTAAAACCATTTGCTTGCTTTTATCTCATTGTTGTTTCTTGAAAAATATGGTTTGTATTCAAAACCATAAATACCAGTGTAAAGCAATTTTGTAATAATAATAATAATAATACACTAGTATTTGGAAAAAATGAGCTTTAGAATACCACCTCTTGCTTGCTTAACTTGAGCACGCTTCCACACTTCTATCCCGCCTTACTTTTAACCTACACTCAAACGAATACGTTAAACAAATTAATCGCGTAATTTAACGATCTCCTAGGACTTAGTCACACTCTTCATACTCTTTTAAATTTAAGGTGCTAAGGGTTCTATTCCAACTGGAATTACCCAATTCGGAGCACCGAAACTCAAGTTACGTTCGAAACAACCCGGACTACTCTATGTCCAAAGCTGATGCAGGAATTTTCTTCCACATGGCCCCACTTTTGAGGAATTTTTAGGCCACTAGGTTCATAATTTGACGATGCCGTTTCTTAAGTTTTGTTCTCCTTGAAGTCTATTTTACGTACTCACTGAATCACTCAAATCGACAAAGAAATGATAAGTATAATGTAAATACGAAACTCGGTCGAAACAGGAAAAACCAGAACAAGTTCTGGTCGGTAGACTGACTTCTGGCCTGAGACTTGGCCAAAATGACCAGAGCAAAGTTCCCACCGTGACTCTATTGTACCGGTAGGACTTTCTCGAAATGCCCAGATTTTGTTATTTCTCCCACTTTTGATGCCAATTCACTCCATATAACTTCTATAATTCATAATACCTCAAAAACTAACTTGGAAATCATCTAAAAACAACTCCACAACATGTGAATTGGTGTTTTGGAAACTCAAAACCCAAAACCTTAGGTGAAACTCCAAGAACACTACCTAAGGTCCACCAATTCTTTATCAAACCACATAATTTTGATGACTCCATGTTTCTTTTACATCAATTGGGGTTTTACCCACATAACCCCAACCATTCAAAGGCTTAATGTGCTCTTTGCACAAAACCTAGACCAAAGGAGCATCAACCCATACCAAAGTCCCAGGAATCCATCAAAACCCAAAATAAGAATTCCATACCTTGGATCTTGATTCCTTCTCCTCCTTTCTCTTCTTTCCTTCTCCTCCTGGCTCTCTCTTCTCCTCTTCAAAACCGTGAACCCTAGCTTTGGAGACCAAATGAGACATTTTGGTTTAATTCTCCTTTTGTTAAATTAACTTTCCATAAATTGCAAATAACCCTCTTCTTTTTATTATTGCAATTGTAATCATTCACTTCCACTATACTAATCTCTACACCTTTAAATTTTGATTTTCATATTCTTTTTTACAATGACCATTTTTTTTACCCTTGGTTTAATACTACAAATCCTATGTTCTATAATTTCTCATTTCATATTTTAGTCTCCAAAATATTTCTGGTGGACACTTGTACTCTTATACACCCCCACAAAGGTCATGCAACGTAGACTCTCCTGACTGGTGTTACAAAATCCTCCCTCCTGGTGAAACATTTCTCGTCCTCGAAATGAAAACTAAACTCCAAAAGAAAGGAAAGGAAACATACCTCATCCTGAGAATAAGGTGAGGGTACCGAGGCGCATCCGCCTCCGGCTCCTGGCAGCCGCCTCCCTCTCATGATTCTTCCATAAGACTTTAACTAATGGAATCACTTTGCTTCAACACTGCTTCCTTTGCGATCTACTAACTGGCATTGCGTATCTCCTCATAAGCCAAATTCTCCTTTAATCGTAATATGCTCTTCAATACATGTGAAGGATTCGGATATATTTCTCAAATAATATACATGGAAAGTATCATGAATCCTTGACAACTCGGGGGTAACTTCAATCAGAAGCCCATCGTCCCACTTTGCTTCACGATCCCATAAGGTCCAATATACCCCTAATAAGCTTCTGCTCCTCGCTTTCCCAAATCTCAACACACCTTCAAGGTGAAATCTTCAAAAGACTTTATCACCTATTTAAACTAAGTCTCTACGACTGCTTGTCCGTATAGCTTTCTCTGCCTCATTCTTGCTATCTTTAAGGTCATAACAACTTCACTTTCTTCAAGTGATCTCGTACTTCAGTTCAGTGGCCTACTAGTCTTCTCTCACCAACCTCATCCCAAAGACACTGAGTCCTACATTTCCGCCATACAACGCCTCAAATGGAGCCATATATCTATACCGACAGCTATTGTTGCAGCAACCCATTAGTGCCAAGTGAGTGTCCCAACTTCCTTGAATTCCATTACACAAGCTCAAAGATATCCTCTAACGTCCGAATAGTCCTTCGACCGCCATCCGGCTCGAGGATGAAAATGTCAGGCCGAAATGTGATTTAGTCCTTAACGCTGCTTGCAACCAAAGCAAAACCTGGGGATGTGAACCCTGGGTCTCGATCTGGACACTCATCGATTAATCGTGGAACCTCGCGAAGTCTCACTATCTCATCTACATACAATTCGCCAACTTTTTCTAAAGAATCTTCAACATTAACCGGTAGAAATGAGCACTTCACAATCTATCAACCATCACCCAGTATCATACTGCTTCAGTTCGCGGGAAGACCCGTCACAAAAATCCATAAGATTCTTTTTCCCATTTCCACACCGAACAGGGTAATCAGATCTTCCCCTCGCTGCCTTTGATGCTCGCTTCACTCCTCTGACGTGTTAGCACTCTGAAACAAATCGCTTATCTCTTTTCTTCACCCCATTCCACCGCAATGTTCTTTCAAAGTTCTACATCTTCGTACTACCGTGACGATAGCATACGCAGATGAATGTGCTTCTTCCATGATGTCTTTCTTCGCCGCTCATACCCGCACACACATTCTCCGACCTTCACTATCATACCATCATCCCCGATCCAAACTCTCGTTTCTTCCCTTTCTACCTCTTCTCGTGTTTAATCATCCGGATCCCGTGGATCGCCCGCTAGAATCAGTCCACTAGGAGCGGTCTAACATGAAATGGCTAACAAGGCTCCAGAACTTCAACCTCCAATATCACCCCTAAAGCTCGCATCCACCAATAGTGGAAGATAACCTTGATCTCATGAGACAAAGAACTCCTGGTCGCCATACTCAAGGCATTTGCTACGACATTTATTTTTCCTGATGGTACTCGAGAAGATAAATGTAGTCCTTAATCAACTCAAGCCATCTTCTTGCCTCAGTTTAACTTCCTTTTGGGTGAAAATATATCAAGACTTTTTATGATCTCAGAAAGATCCTACAATGAACACCATATAAATAATGTCTTATATTTTCGGAAGGTAAACACGATCGCCGCAAGCTCTAAGTCAAGTCGGCTCCTCCTACGCTTCTTTAGCCGCTCTGCAGGCATATGCAAATACCCTATCATTTTGCATTAAAAACACAACCAAGGCCTCGGGCTCGAAGCATCACTATAAACCACAAATCCATCTCTTCCATTGGGTAAAGCTAGAACTCGGAGTCGAAGTCAATCTATCTTTCAACCTCAAAACTCACGACAAAGCCACCAATCATTAGGCTTTAACATCTTTTCACACTTGGTCAAGTGCAATGTACTATCCCGAGAACCCCTCAACAAACTCTCAGACACCGCTAAACCAAGGAAAACTTCGACCTCCGACACATTCTTCGTGGTTTCCAATCACCACCAAGCCATTTTCTCGGGGGATCCACACTCACCCCTCCGAAATTACATGACCAAGGAATGCCACCGTTTCAGCCATAAAACCGACACTTGCTCAACTTGGCATATAACCTGCCTCCCTTAGTGGTCTCGTAATACAATCCTCGTGTGCTCAATGTTCCTCTTAACTACCCGAATACACTAAGATATCATCAATAAAACTATGACTAACCTTATCCAGATACGGGCCGGAATACTGGGCTCATCAAATCCATAAACGCCGCCGAGCATTATCAAACCAAATGGCATCACCGTAAACTCATAATGTCCTGTGAGCTGTCTCCCGAACGCCGTCTTAGGTACATCACTCTCCCGAACTCTCAACTGATGATACCCTACCTCAAGCCCATCTCGAGTATACCAGATCCTCGAGTTGATCAAATAACTCATCAATTCTAGGGAGTGGATACGCACCGCGGATGGTAACTCGTTTCAACTCCAGTCAGACCCAGGTTAACAACCGCAAACTCCCATCTTTCTTTTCACTAAGAGAACTCCGAGCCCCCCATGGGATATGCTCTGGCTTCCAATAAACCTCCTTTGGCCTCAACAATTCCTCTCTAACTGAGCTTTAAGCTCCTTAATCGCAGAGCCATCCCATAAGGAGGAATGAAATGGCCTACCCCCGAATCAAATCAATGGTGAACTCCACCTCTCTTTCTAGAGGTAAACCTGTAATATCATCCGGGAACACATCTAGGAACTCTCTAATAACTGAAATCTCATCCAATATAGTCCCCTCCTTCCCTGTCTCCACCACATAAGCTAGATAACCCTGACAACCTTTACGCAACATTTTCTCACACATGGCGAGATCAAGGCAGAAGATAACTTCTGTTTAATCCTCCTCAACTTTACTCTCCAACTTCCCGGCCTATTCAAATTTTTACTTCCTTTTATAACAATCTAATGTGGCTCTGGCGATGGACAAACAATCCATAGCCGAGAACCACATCAAGTCCCTCTCATATCTAGAGCTACAAGATCCATTGGAACTCCGTCCCTCAATCAACTCTACTATCTCGACCACTGGCTCAAGGTGCAACTAATCTCCACCGAAGGAATCCTCATAAATGCACTCTCTAATGGCCGGGTCTCTATCTCGACACGATCTGGCAGAAATGGCTTGATGCACCAATCAGCCCCTGGTCTACTAAGGCATATGCATCATGCTCAAGAATAGAAATAATACCCGTGACTACATCGGAGCCAGATCCGCATCTTACCGAGTCACAAAGATATACTCCGCCCGAGCTGGCCTCCGTCTCAGATCCGTGGCACCGCTCTACTCTACCACGCTACCCCACCGCGGGTCAGGTCGCGCCCCTCCGCCCGGGAAGCCTTCCCGCCGACCAGGTGTCATCTCTGGAAAATGGAGGGTAGCTAGGATCGGCCACCGATGTCTCCGCACCGAATGCACCTTCGAGGACACTTTACAAATGGCCTTCGGGTCACGTTGGAAACACTGCGATTGAATCTCCCCAGACTTAGCGGTGTCGCTTCGACACATATGACAAACGTGGAGGAATACTCCGGGTGCCACCGCTAGCAACCGGGCCCCACTGATCCCCGACTGCAGATAGCTCCGACCGCACCTCGTCTCTGTAATCCCCCGCCCCTTGTTCTTCTTCTCGCTATACTGTCTCGAGCTTTGTTGGGAAGTGCCCAGCACTCCTCTACTTACTTTCCCGCCTACTCGACATACATCGAAAGCTGGGCTTCAACCTCTCGTGAGCGCCTCAACTAAGTCCCCACCCATTCTGCGTGATCACTGGAGAATGCACTCGATCCCAGTGGTTGTAGTCCCGATAAAACTCTCAGATTCAGACACTCATCCGCTTGAATGTATGGAATCAATCTAACTAGTTCGAGAATTTCTTCTCATACTAGATACCGACATGTTCTCGCTCTAACTTGAAGAACTCCTCAATTTCAACCCATGACTTCTGGAGAGGAAAGAATCGGTCGCGAAATTACTGAATTGGTCCTATACATTCCATCAAAGATACCTCCTCTCTACGGTATCCCACCACCTTAGCCCCGTTTCCATAAGAAAACCGAAAACAAGACTCTTTGCTCATGTTGCAGCCCATAAATCCACAAATCTGGCTTTACTTGGCTCAACCACAACCAGCCGCTTCGGGATCACCACGCGCCATATGGCTTGGCCGCTTTTATACTCTCTCTATTGACCTCCCTGCTCTTCCATGGCCTCTAGGTGGCGGTGAGGTCGCGACCACACAAGGTCAAGCATTGCTACTATCCTGTTCAATCTGTGCCACCATACTCGCCAAACATTCCCGGCACTTGAGCCCTTTCCGGTGGACAGATGGTCCAAATCGACCTCGGGCCGCTGGAGGCCGATCCATAGATGCTGGGGGAGTGGAACCTACTACGTGCTCATTCCTTCGTGTACCCCAGACGCCGCACTCGAAACTACTCTCCTGTGATCAATTTACGTCCTTCTTCCCGACATAAGGTAATTTCCAAAATAACCATTTAATACTTTGAATCACTTCATATGTATGTACTTTAAACTTAATATGCATGGTTGTTTCGCCAATACTTATGCTCGATATTCACCTCGCGTGGTATCGCGATTCCTCAAGTCCTAGGTTATTATATACAACCCGGCTCCGATATCACCCTTTCGACACACCCCCACTCCCACCGGCGGTGCGTGTCGCCACCCACGTAATCCCCACCGCTATCTCTAACGACTAGAAACTCCTGCGGAAGCCGGTCGTATTGCTTCCTTCTCTACCTTGTATAAAATTTTTCAATCTATAACTTAGGATTTGGTAAAATCTAGAAGGAAAATCCTCGGGCAAAGATGATCACGCGACATAGTCTAAATTCCAACTCGTGATACATCCAATTTACACTATATCCAAAATATAAGAACCAAAGATACCATCACATTCCCATCACACTAAACTATGTACATACATATGTTCCAGATATAATTGCAAGTATATTCTTACAAAATATTATTAATACACAAAGACTTAAACTAATGTCGACTAATCCTATTATGATAAAATAGCCTCACAGATCAGACCGAAAATAGTTTTTAAAATGGAAACTAATGAGCTAAACGAGCTCACTGAGTGTATGCTTTTATAAACGGTTTTTCTTTTCCGGAAAACATTTCAAACATGTAAAACTCTCTTTTACAATTATTTCCGTAGTTCTCTTCGTTATTGCTTTTAAAAGTTTTCAAAACTTTTCTTCGCTTGCTTCTTTCACTTTGTCATTTAAAAGCTTTATAAACTTAATTACTTGGTTTCAGTTTCTACCAGCTTTTCTTTAAAAGTTTGTAAACTCTTTATTTCTGTTTGCTTAGGAAGTTTATAAAACTTCATACTTTTTCTTTTCGTTGCTTTATCTTGTTTGAAAAGTCTCAAAACCTTTCACAAACCTCGCTTTAAAAAGTTTCTCAAAACTTTTCATAAAACGTGAGCTTCGCTCAACCGCATGCTTTGAAAATAAAACCTACTCGAGCTTGGCTCAACCGATCGTTTTGAAATCTAAACGAGCTTTGGCCAACCGCTTGCTTTTTAAAACCTCCTAAGCCTTGGCGACCGGGAACCAATGGTTGATTTTTCAAACTATCATGTTTGTAAAACATCAACCAATGGAGGCCTATTTTTGCTTATCATGCCCTAGTGAACACGGGAACCTATGCTCCACCGTGCCGGTGGAAGGACCTTGTCCGTCACCTTTTTCCGGTGAATATGGTGGAATTGACCTCGTGTCGCCATCACCATACTTAGTTAGAGCTCATAACCTTATATACCCCGCATCGCACACGCGCTCCTTTAAATGCATGATGTATGTCCTAAGTTTGCTCGACCGTGCAAAACTACAATGCATGTAGGAAATCCTAACACCACTGCACGTACGGATACCTCTAAATCCCATTATTTGCTTAAAACTAGTGGAAGGCCTTGTTTTCACAACCTTTCATTGCTTCTGCTTGCTCTTGCAAAACGCTTTTACACTTTGAAACCATTTGCTTGCTTAAAATTCGCTTTTAATTATTCAAAACCATTTGCTTGGGCTAGTTGTTTGCTTTAAAAAATGGCTTAATTATTCAAAACCATTTACTTACTCGCTTGCTTGCTTAATTATGGTTTTACAATTTAAAACCAATGCTTATGTTTTCAAAAATGGTTTAACTCAAACCATTTGCTTAAGCTTTTTTATCTCATTGCTTGCTTCTTGAAAACGTGTTTGCATTCAAAACCATAAAATACCAAGCGTGTTAATTGTAATAATAATAATAATAATACACTAAGATTTGGAAAATGAGTTTAGAACACTCACCTCTTTGCTTGCTTAACTTGAGCACAACCCACACTTATCCCGCCTTTACTTTTTAACCTACACTAAACGAATATTTTATCGACAAATTAATCGCGTAACTTAACGTACTTCCTAGACTTAGTCACACTCTTCATACTTTAAATTTAAGGTGCTAAGGGCTCCTATTCCAACTGAATTACTCCAATTCGAGCACCGAAACTCAAGTTACGCTCGAAACAACTGCGACTCACTCTATGTCCAGTTGATGCGGTGAATTTTCTTCCACATGGCCCCACTTTGAGTGAATTTTAGCCACTTAGGTTCATAATTTGACGACGCCTACTTTTAAGTTTTGCTCTTCCTGCCTATTTTACGTGAAACACTGAATCACTCAACCTGGGATAAATAAATGATAAGCGGCGCCGAAATACGAAAACCTGGCTTAAACAGTGAAAATCAGAATAAGTTCACTCTATAGGACTTAACTTCTACCCAGTGACTTCAATAAAATCGATCAGAAGAAAGCTTCACCGGCAGATTCCATTGTACCTGGTAAGGATTTACTCCAAATGCCTGTGATTTTGTTATTTCTCCCACTTTGACGCTAATTCACTCCATATAACTTCTATAATTCATAATACCCAAAACTAACTGAAATCATCTAAAAACAACTCCACAACATGCGACCACATTTAAACTCGAACCCAAACCCGTGCGAAACCCAAGAACACTCACGGCGCTCCACCAATTTTATCAAACCACATAATTTCACGACCCACGTTTTTTACATCACACCGTGCACCACACTCTAACCATTCAAAGGCTTTAATGCGCTTCTTTCAGACAAAATCCCAAACAAAGGAAAGATCAAACTCCATTAGCTCAAAGTCCTAGAATCCATATCAAAAAACCCAAAAATAAGAATTCTATAATTTTGATCTTTGATTCCTCTCCTCCTTCTTCTTCCTTCCTCTTCCTCCTCTCTTTGCTTCTCTTTCTCCCTCTTCAAAACCGCGGAACTCCTAGCTGGCACCAACGAGCATATTTTTTGTAGTTTTAATTTCATAAATTAATCTTCCATAAATCAGTAAATTAGCCTCTATCTTTTCATTATCAGTAATTGTAACTTATTCAATTTCCACTACGCCATCTCTACACCTTAAATTTCGATTTTTCATATTCTTTGCTAAACGAGATCATTTTACCCTCTTGCTAATACTCATATAACCAGGCTTCTATACTTTCTCATTTCATATTTGGCCTCCAAAATATTTCACATGACACTTTGGTGACTTTATACACCCCTACAAATTAAGGCAGATCGAGACTTCTGATCAAAGCAAGCATAATTGTTCTAATGTTAGTTTTTTGTTATCTTTGTTATAGGTCAACCTGTGGAGTGCAACTAGGAAAATAGCATATTACAAAGAAAAATTTGCAAGCTGTTCTCATGCTGCCTCACGCTACGGCATGGTCTGCACGCTGAGAAGTCAACTAGCCTAGAGAGCAGCAGTAGCTCAGCTTTTCCCCTACGCTGTAGCCTCGCAATGCCCATGCCGAGGCATGGCTGTCGGCACCCATTGTCTTGGAAGGCCCATTTGGTGGAGTTTAGGTTCAAAATAACCCATTTTATAAAATAAATATCCATTCAAGCTAACTTTTGAAATTTTTGTTCAAAATGATCCTCTTATGTCATATAGGAGAAATGTTCCAATTTTTTTTTTATTTTTTATTTTATTTGTTCAAACAACGGCTTTAGTTCAAAAATGAAACCACGATTTCTAACTGCAGCTTTACTTCAAAAATGAAGCCACAGTTAGAAACTACAACTTCTAGGAGCTATTTTGAACAAAAGGTTTAAATGTAGCCTATACTCAATATTTTTTAAAATAAAACAGTCATTTTGACCCAAAACTCCATTTTGTACCTTATTTAGGTTGGCCTATAAAAGGGTCTTCAAAGAGCAAAAAGAGGATTCTTTCTTTTGGAGGAGGACCTACCTTGAATCGATGTTTAAATACATTGACAATACAACCAATGTCTTAATCGAGGATATCGAGTGTTACATGGAGTTTGTGGAAACCAAGCCACGTGTAGACCCCAAAAGCCACTTGTGGCGGTCCACCTCTGTATGATCCATCAATTTATTTAGATCATCTCCAATCAACCATAGATCTCATTTTCATCGTTAAATTTGCATATTCTTCATTTAAAGTATTATTATTTCATTTTTTCACTTCAAATCCAAAACAATAATCTTTTGAATCTATCTTCAAACGCACTATTCATTCTTAAATCTTATTAAAATATTTTAAGAGTATGATATAAATTTTTTTATTTAAATATAAATATAAAATTATATTAAATAAATAAAATTCTGATGAATTAAATAAATTGCACTCTTAAAATTTCATTTAAACTAATAAATATTATATTATAAAGATCATATTATATTATAAATAAAACAAAATTAATAAAGCTACATAATAAAGATACATTAATTAAATGATAAAAAATAGAAAATTAATAAATACAGTAACTAAATCACCTCCATAATTTTTACCATCATATTCATTAAAAATACCATTAATATGACCATTTGATCTACTTGATCAAGATTTACGAATCATTTTTTTCAATAATCTCAATTCTTTCACATTGAAATATTCACGCTTAAATTGATCAAATGTGAAATCAAGATTTTTCTCCATAAAATCAGCGGATGTAATCCTTATATTCTCTTTTTTAATTTGAAGTTTTATTTTTATTTTAAAGAAATTATTGTTTAGTTAATTAAAAATCTAATGCTTCATTATTTACTATATAAATAAAAATATATTATATCATCTATAAAAAAATTTAATAGGCCTTAAATTATTTATTTCTAGAAAAATTATAGTAATAAAAATAACATGCCTAGGTAATGAAAGATTTAAAATCATTTTGTTATATATATATATATATATATATATATATATATATATAACAAAATAGATTTTAAATCTTCATTTTGGAGTATCACTTATTTTTATTACTTTATAATTTTTCTTAGAATAAATAATTTAAAATTAATAGAATAATAAATAATATATATATATATATATATATATATATATATATATATATATATATATATATATATATATATATATATATATATATATATATATATATATGTGTGTGTGTGTGTGTGTGTGTGTGTGTGTGTATTGAAAAGTAAAATATTTAATTAAAATATTATTAAAATTATCATTTCATTATTGTAAGAATAAAATGAAAAGAATAGTGCTTACTATTAACATCTTCATATTAATTTGGAGAATGAGAATGCTTGAGGGTAAGGTTTTTCAAGCAAAATCTTATATGGCGATGAAGATTGGTTAGAGTTGTTCTTACCGTATGGTGCCACTTTAAAAGTTGTGGTCCTTCTTCAATATTAGGTCCCTTTCAATGTCATCTAAATTTTACGTACGTCCCAATTTTTTTTTTTTAAATACATTCAATCAATTATTTCAAATTCCATTTAATCCAATAGAGATAACACAAGACTCATGAATTAAATGCAAATAAAATACTTATATGTACATAAATTATAATATTAATATTAAACAAAATTTTAAAACACTATTATTAAAAAATGTTACAAATTAAATCATTGACATTTTTCTATCTATTTTCAAACACTAACTTTATGCTCGAAGTTACACCATTGGTTGACTGAAATGATCATGAATATGGTTCACAAGTCACACCATTGGCCTAACAAAGAATTCAACAGCACTCGAGCCTTCAAGCCAAATACCATGTCTACATCGATACATGCTTGGCACAAGTATTAATCTCTACCCTAACACATTTAATTTTTGAACATTTTTAAAGAGATCATACGTTAAATTAAACTAAACTGCTCATAATATATGTGAATTGAGGATTCTCTTTAATTTAGAGCATGGATGTAATAAGTCTATTAGGCTCTACTTCTTTTGTAATCCTCTTTAGCTCATGTTCAAATCTTTCCATGACTAAAGGAGGCAAGCATATGGGTATAACATTTCCTTCTTCTCCTTTTCTGTTCTTGAATCGCATACAGAAGCTAATAATAGATAAAGCCTCTCTAAAGTAACCCTACTATAGATTGCCTTCCTCCTAATCCAAAGTAGTCAACATCTCCAAACCCTACAAGTGTGAGATCTGAAACAATATAATTCTTTGGCTGCACAAACAAGGGTCGAACCTTGATAACCATAAGATCTGACACTGACTTCACGTATTCTTTGCTCATTTCTGCCTTGGCTTTCTTTAATAACCTTATACCATATTCCAATGGATAGGTACATAGCATTCCAGCCTTAGTAATTGTGCTGATACACAAAAGCATTTCCATATATCCTAGGGGAGGTAGATCGAACCCACGCTTGCCCCTCATATTGATTAAGCATGAGAAGCGAACAACTCCTTATCAGTCTATTGCAAATGCAATTGTGCGGCATTTCCATACACATATTAGTACTCAATGTTGAGCAAGGATCGAGGTTGAAGGAATCTGGTTCCTAAGGCGTTTTATCTCTTTGGGGCCAAAGAAGAATGATCATGAACCAAATTATTGTCATCCATGGCCATTAGCAGGTTATTGGTGTTGTTTAATTCTCCCGTATTCATAATGTATATGGGTTATTCGTGGCGAATTTCGGGCATTTAACAGCTATCTTTGTCATATGGGTTGTATAGACGGAGCAGACAAACCCTTAGCCATGTCGCTTATGGCATTGAGGAATTGGAGCAAGCCGGGACCATCGGCCATTGTGTGGTTTAGTCGCAATGCGAATACAAAGCCTCCACCTCAATCGAGTCACCTGCATGAGTACAAATATGTTCTTTTATCACTACATGTTTTAGTTACCAACACCTAGCTAGTGAGTTTTATATATATGAAAATCAACTTAGTATTTATTATTTAATAACTTGAAACTAGCTCTAAGTTTAATTATTTAATTTTAAATTATCACCTTAAAAAGTTATTATCTTTTTTTCTTTTTACTTTAAATATTAAAGTATTTGATGTTGTCAAAAAAAAATACTAAAGTATTTGATATAATTAACTTGAAATACACTCTAAAATCATTAAATTAATATATTTTTCCCATTAAGTATAATTAATATCTATTCTCATTAAATTTAATGCATATATACTTCTATGAATTTTAAATAATAAATTTATCATCAATAAAATAATAAGATTTAATATTCATTATTTAAATAAAATTACTAAATTATATTAAATTGTTAAATGATATACCTAACACCTTACTATAATACAAGAAATTATTTACCTGAATTAAGATAAGTAAATTTCTCGAGCCAGGAACATCATACAGAAGCTCCTCAAAGCAAGGACACATTGGCTGAATGGCATCACCAAGATTGTCAAGTGTGGTATCTGCATCAGCTTCAATGAACAACACCCCTTCACCAGTACAGTCCACCATCAGTTTTCTATTTTCCCCTTCAATCAATCTTCCTGCAAATGGATAGTAGTATACAAGCGCCTTACCCAGACCTTCTCTAATGACCTTCACAGGGTCTTTCCCTTTCATTAAAGGGTTGCTTGGTAAACATTATGACAGGAACATGAAAGCGAAGGCCTTCTGATCATCTATATCAGAAAGCTGCTTCTCACCTCCGTGGGGTGGCTTTGATGGCTGAACCAACTCTGGATCACACCGTCTAACTGAGAATACAAGAGCAGCAGAGGATACTGATGATGCCATGTTCTACAAGGACTTTTTTTTCTTTCAATGGGAAGATAGAGATAATTCTGGAGATAAATGAAAGAGGCAGAATTTTAGATACTGGTGGTTGTCTTTGGGGTATAATTTTAATGGAAGGCAAGAACACGTTTTAGATTTAAGGTAAAATTTAAATTTACAGAATGCCAGATTCTTCAACAGAAATGAGAGATGTGGCAGGTTCTGATTGGTGAGTCAGACCATATGATGAAGAGATAATTAGAAAGGAAGAGGTAGGGGGAAGTAGGCTTTAGTTACCCCTAGAGGTGATGAATCCACCAAAGTCTTCAAAAGGGTACAAAACAAAAAAGGAGAAGAGCTGTATATAAGGAGGGGGTGACGGCAGCCTATTGGGTGGTGGTGTTAAGTGGTGAGTGGCGGTGGCGGTGGTGGTGGTGGAGGTGGTGGTGATGGTGATGGTGATGGGATGGTGGTGGGTGACAGGTTCACGTGAGTGACCACCACCGTGAGTGAGTGGTGGATGTCTGGGTTGGCTTCATATCAACGCTAACAGCCAAAATAAGACCCAACCGCACCACCATTACCAGCATAACCACAAAAAGACAACACCACCAAAATTAACAAAAGTTTCCTTTCTATCATTAACTCTTTTGACAAACACCTTCTCCCCCATTTCACTAATGCTAGTGGTCTCCTCCCCCCACCCCCTTTGCTTTCCCACTCACTCCTCACTACCCCTCCTTCCTTTCCCCATTATTGCTTTCTTCCTTTCTTTCTTTTTCTTTTTTTTGTTTTTTTTTGCTTTTTATTTTTTGATGCATGTTAGCAGCTAAAACCCCATGTGTGTTAGTTTAGAATGGGAAGACTTTAGATAGAGAAGTTTAATCAAGAAGATCCACCTCTACTTCTTACCAATAACTCTAAGGAGTAGAATTTTGCAAGAAAACGTTTTAGATAAGGGGTAGAATTTTAAATCCTTCTGTTGAAGATTTTTTTTTTCTCTCCTGCCACGTACGTGAAACAAAATTTTAGGGAATATGGTTTAAAACACGCTAATGTAAATTTGAAATCTGCATTATGAAATTATGGTTTATTTATTTATTTGTTTTTTTTATTATTATTATTGATAAAAATGATCATTTCTTGAACAATAATTTTACAAGACTAAATGAGTCTTACATTACAGAAAATGATGTTTTGAATCAAAAATTTTAGTTCCACGTATACACAATGTTGTTCAGATGTTTCTTACCACCATCCAAGGAGTGTGCATGTGAAATCTGACTTTTAAGCAATCTGTCCCAAGATATTAATGATACATGACGTATGACCTACCATACAATTATTTTGATTATGAATGGTTATTAATTATTAAGTTCGGAAGTGTAAACTTGTGATTAAAAAATAATAATAATACTAAGTAACCAAAGATATTAATAAGAGAAAAGGTATTTGAAAATTCACCCTCCATTTTAATGTATCTATGATCTACCAAGTATCGTCTCCTTTGTTTTCTTCTAAATCACACCTATTTTGGTCTTCTTTCCTCCTTTTTCTACTCTAAAGCAAAACTCTAAGGCAAAGGCCTACACTAAGTCTGCAGATATAATTTAAAAACAATTTTCTATTTTTAAAACATGAAATTATTTTTGAAATTTCTTAATACTGGTGTTCTTAGGATTGGTGAATTGATCAAATTAAAAGAAAAAGAAAAAGAATTTTTGGTGCAATATTATTAAAATAAGAGTGAAGTGGTGGAATTTTTTTTTTTTTTTTGACATTTATTCATTTTGCATTACAACGCACATATTCTATTATCATGGAGACTGAATCTAATCCATTCCCCTATGCCCCGATTCTCATCCCTTTATCCATTGACGCAGCCTCATGGATGCGCAAAGTGGTGGAACTAGAACTAGTAATTTAGCAGTAATTATTTTCATAAGAAAGAGATAAATACATTTAAGGACTTTAGTTTTATAATTACGACGCTTTTTTCAACCTAACCCACTGGAGCGTGTGGGCTCTCATTGGTCAACTAAGGCTACCAAAGTAGTCAAGGATGCCGGATCGCTCCGGCCGAAGTAGATCGGGCCGCAATGTTGCTTTGCGACAGAGTTGTGCTTTCCCGCTCCTCTCGCAAAACAGCACAAAGCTGGGTCGCAGTGGCTTCGCCCGCGGGTCAGCCCGATGCCTAAGCCGATTCTTCGAGAGAAAAGAGGTACGTTAGGGCCGCTTAGAATGGGCATATGCTTTTGTGTAAGGAATGTGCGTGATCTTCACCGATGGGGTGACCTCAGATTATAACCACGTTCACCACTGATGGTGAATAAGATTTGTTCCTATCAGATGGGGTATTTCTTTGTTATTATCGATATCGGATTTGGTAATGGATATAGAAAGAGCATTTATTTGGGATACCTTCTTCCTTATCGGGATCCGACTACAAGCCGATCTATTATCGTTTTTCTTTCCTTATCGCTAGATTTTACCGACTTATGAATAATATATTTCTATGGACTATTCTATTTTCTCGCACTGCGAGACTTCTATAATTGGTGTTCAGCCAATCGGTCGGGCCCTCTTCCGGGTCGGCAATCGAAGACTTTAAGTGTTGGCGCAAAAAGGCTTAAGTGCTCAAATGGGCATGTCTCTCCCTTGGGATTCAGCGAACGAGCCTCAATGTTTCATTGGCCGGCTCTTCGGGCCCGGCCTATGGGCCTGCGGAGCCTTATTTTTCTCAAACCCTATCACGCTCTCTAGCCCTTGTGTACGGGCGTGACGTAAGGCAATGAATGCGGTCTCACTTCGGTGCAACTCCACGTGTCCGCCGGGCCGGGATTAGTTAGGCTGGTCGGCCATTTGTCTTGCGGATAATGATGACTCTTAGGTTTCCGCGCCATTCTCCTATTCCTTCGGGCCTTTTGTTTCTTTTCATGACATCCTCTGGCCTTGTGCCATCGCTCGACCTTTTCTTTGCCTTTAGCGAGTTCGACTTCCTTCTTAGTCTTCGGCTCAGAACTTTTTGCAGTCTTTCTCGTTGGCTCTTCGATAATCTTTCCCGTCGATTCTCGGGTCCACGCCTTTGTTTTCTTTGATTTCTTTAGCCGAAGTTTTGTTTTTATTATCCACTTTCATGGGTCCGGTCGCTTCGCGTATCGATGGCTAATTTTTCTGTTATTGGCTGCTCCGACGACCAGGTGTCTCCGACCGTTGGCTGAGTTAATTTCGGTGATGCCCTGTGTGCCTCCTCTTCCTCGACAAGGGCAAGGGAAAGTGAACTTGATTAAATACTCCCGGGGCTTGAATATCCGAGATCACCTGCTCATCATGCTTAATCAAACCATCAAGGCCTGGCCCTTCATACGGGCCATTTTTGCCAGACGTTATCAGCCTCCCTTACGCTCGGGTGGGCCCCGACGTTTGACCTCTATGTGGTCTCAGGTCTAAGATGGTGTGTTTCTTCTCATGGCCTTCGATAACGGTCCTTCCGCTTCTCCGCATCCTTCAAAGGGGCTTTGTAGCACTTCAATGTGTGTCCCGCTTCAACTCGCGCCCAATGGTTAGGGTATTTTGGTTAGTCTCTGGTTTTCAGGCGTGGGTCACACCCAAGATAGCCTTGCTCTACCTTTTGTACCCATGGAGACATCCGAGGGCTTTATTTTCTATGCTCTACGCTCTCCGTGACTTCCGATCTCCCTCCCATAGACTGTGGAAGGGACGCTACTTCTTCGTTAGCATCCGTAATTGGGAGTATGATCCTCTCGACAAGGACGACACTCATGCCCGGCGGGCTTCTGACTCACCTCGAGAATCTTCGTGAGTGTGGCGCTCGCTGATTATAACTGTGTATCATTGGGTATTTCTGATTCCAGATTGTCTACATTCTTCTCGTGCTCGAATCGGGACCTCGGCCAAGATAACACGCTTTATAGCTATGCTTACGGCGTCCTTCTCGCCCCACGCTGAGCCGATTGTCGGATGTTCCCGCCCATCAGTTCGAAGTCCACTTGATCTGGCCGCTTCGAGGCCTTCACTCCTTCCACCATGTTCCTCCTGGCTGGGCCCTCTCGCGGCTAAACCCACTGGGCAGTGGAACCGTCGTCTGGGCCGAGACAGGTCTCCTAAGCCGCCGAAGAGGGAAACAAAAAACCCCGTGACTCAAGGAGAAGGATAGGCCTACTTTGGTCAAAGTTCAAGTCGGGGCGTCGCCCTCTTCTCCGTCCTCTCATATCCATAAATCAGACTGTTATGGCCCCTATAGTTTGAAAGGCCTCGCGGTCCCATTCGGTCTCACAGAGGCAGAGGGTCCCTGGGTGGTGCCGCTGAGCGCTGCTGGCGATCACGCCTATTACCTATCCTCGGAACCCGCCAACAAAGAAAGTTAAATCGCCTTCGGGCGGAGAAGAGGCGAGGATGGGAAGATCCGAACCCCAGTCAAGTGAGACGGGATCTTTACTTCACAATGCCGGTCACAGCGCCAGCCTCGTCTATTCTTAAGGACTGGATTCCATGAGGCCTGGCCAAGGCTGGTTCGATGAGGCTTTCGGCCCCATCTCCGTGGGTCGCCTCCGTGTTCAGACACTTTGGTCAGCATTTGGCTCCGCATTTTGAGATGAGCTCGCATTTGCGCTGGTTGTCGATTCTGGCGGTCGAGGCGCAAAGGCTCATTTGAAGGGCTCGGGGCCGTAAAGGCCAAAATAAACGAGGGTCATGCTAAAGCGGTACGGGCTTATAAGGCAAGGGTGGTTTCCCTCACATCTGAGCGAGCTGAGCTACGAGGCCGGGTGCAACGTATGATCGAGGAAGCTGTGAAGCTCAAGTCTGATTTGAAACACACCACTTCGGCCGCCCGGCCGAGAGTAAGACGAGGTCTCTAATAGTTCAAGGTGACCGGGCGCGCAGCTTCGAGGTTCCTGATGATTTGAGGGTCGCAGATAACAATTTGATGGAGGCTAGGACGTGGCTGCGATCCACCCAAGATGTGAACTTCAGATGGTTAGGGATGAGCTTCTCACGTCCCAAGGCGAGCTTCGGGAGTCCAAAGAAGAGCTGCGCGTGGTCAAAGACGATCTTCGTAATAAGACGACGTTGTTGGGCGAGGCTTGTCCCGAGGTTAATACAAGGCAAATGGGCTCGTGGAACGCCCTCGAATGAGGAGGTCGCGGGTTACACGGGATTCTCACCAAGAACAACTTTAAGGGCTCGCCGAGACAAAGGCTGGGGTACCAGAGCGAGGCTTCTAATCAATGGGTTTCCGGTGGCTCGCCTTCGTAAGAAGGTCAAGCATCGCGGCCCGGCCCCGACTTTAACTTTGACCTTCCTGACGATGAGATGAGGGGTCCTTCTCTCACTGATTATCCCGAGAGCCAAGCACTCCCGCCTGAGGCCCACTCCCTCTTACCCCAGCCCGCTCCTTCGATGTCTAATCTCCCGCGCACGTCTTCACCCGCCCGAGTCGGCTCTACACTTTTTTTTTTTTTCAAGGCGGGCCCGGCCCCAACATATGTAGCCATGTCCTCATGAATAATCATTTTTGCACCTTATTTCCTGCTTGCCTCTACGCAGTTTTTTAATGCTCTCCTTAATTTGAATCACTTCGTCCGCCTGTCCGAATTAAGCTGCTCTGCCGAGATGTCGAGTCACGAAGTCAGCATTTACTGACGGTCTGAGCTGAGCGACTTCAGGGTCATGGCCGTAGAATAGTTACCACAACGCGAAATGTCAGGCTACGTCATCGATCACTCGGTCGAATGACTCCTGGGGCTCAGTCGCTTCATGCAGAGAATTACTGAGCCTCATAACGTGAACTCCAGTGTTCCTCCCGGTCATCGACGGTTCGAGCTGGTGACTCCTGTAGCCGCATGGTCTGTATAATCGCTGAGCTCGCCGCTGAGAACTCGCCAGATTTCGCCTACCGATTCACTCGAGTTGAATGACTAGCCGCACGGCCTCGCAGAGAATCAAGCGGAGCTCACACGAACTGCTAATTCGGGTCGCCGATTCCGCTCGAGCCGGAATGACTCCCCAGCCGCACGGCCCGTAGAATAGTTCAACTCACAAAGCCGAGCCATTGGCTCCGAGCCGCGGGCCGAGTCACATAGCCCGAGCCGATCTGACTCTCGTAGCGTGACTCGTGCGTGAGTAGACGAACCTCACAAAGTGAGTCGTCTGGGCGCCGTGGGCCGGTGCGGCGATGTAGCCCCGAGCCGATCCGACTCTTAGGCCGTGACCTCGTAAAGTAGAAGAACTCGCCAAAGTGAGCCGGCCGCTCCGGCGCCGCGGGCCGAAGGGCGATGTAGCCTGAGCTGATCTGACTCCTCGGGTAGCGTGACTTGTGCAGAGTAGACGAACTCATCAAAGTGAGTCAAGTACAAATATTCACTTCTAATTTTCTTGGAAAGGTGCGAACATCTTTAATGCTGAGTTTATGGAGAATTTGGAACGTTCAGGTGACTTTTTCAATGCTTCGCCTCTTATAAATGGCGGCTTCATTGCTATGGAGTTTACTTTGGATATTCTCGGCTTTCTGCGCGTGCAATATCTCGGCACAGATGAAGCGTCAAGTTCGTCATTTTGCTGGGATCCACCCGAAGAGTCCGTCTAGCCCGCTGGGATTTATGCTCGTGGAGCCGCTAGTGGAATGCGCCTCGAGAGGGCGATGCATTTCTCAAGGCCGCCTTCTCCATTTTCTCGTTCTTTCTCTTCCTTCCTCCTTCTCTTTCTCCTTCTTTTTCATCTTTTCTCCCACATCTCATTCTCCCCTTTTTTATTTCTTCCACACAAAACTCCTTCCCCTTCCATCCCTATTTTTATTTTTCCTTCTTCCACATCTGTTTCTCCGCATCAACTCCTTCCATCCCTTCTACCTTTCCGGCCTCTTCCATTCATTCCCCATCTCGCTTTCTTTTCCTTTTCTTCCTCAAGTTTTTCTTTTTTTTTTTTTTTTTTTGTTTCAGGAACCGTTGTACCGAGCGCTCTAAGATGTAATCTATGACACTACCGGGATCAGAGCTAAATGTAATCCGATTGGAATAAAGAGACTTTTTCCTTTTATGTCTAAGTGAGCTTTCATTCTATCGCATGTAATCTTTCCGATCACATATGTCCGAGCCGCATGTTATTTTAACAGAATAATCGCAAATGGCCGAATCGTTAACTCAAAATCGATAAATCCCATTTAAGATTACAAACCAATATCTACCGACAAAACGCTTAAGATGTTCCGCATCTTGCATGTTGTAAAACCTTCCCTTCCTCTCGTTTGGAGTCAGAATCGCTCGGTCCGACGACCGTAGATATGGGATGAAGCCTTCCCACTGGGGCCCAATTTTCCATGGCTGGATTCTTCCTCACGCAGCAGTAGTTAGAAGCACCAAATCACCCGCACGTAGCTCCCGGTTTTACTTTTCGGGTTGTAGTACCTCGCCGCCTCCTTTCGTATTCTTCTCGTACGCCTTAGAACTTCGCTCGCTCTAAGAGATCCAAATTTAGACGGAGAGCCTCGCCATTGTGCTCCACTCCGTTAACTCGATCCTCGGGGGGGACTTTAATCCTATCTCGACAGGGCCACCGCCTGTACCTAAGGCTAAGGAGAAAGGGAGCTCTCAGTGGCTGACTTATGTGTTGTCCTCAGAGGGCCCATAGCACTGGGAGGTATTCTACCCACTCTTCCTTGAGATCTTCCAACTTGGTCTTCAAAGCGGCCTTATGGCTCCCGATGAGACTGGCCCTAATCGTTGGGACCGTGGATGTGCCTTGAGACGAGTAGTACTTTAATCCCGAGCTCACACGTAAATCTCCGACCTGCTGCCAGAATTGCTTTCCGTTGTCCGACACTGTGGCTCTGGGATACCAAACTTTCGCATATGATATCTCGCCACACAAAATTGCATCTTCGTTTCGTGATTTGAAGTGGGCTCTAGCCTCCGCCCATTTGGTGAAGTAATTCATCGCAACGATGATGAACTTCTATATCGCTCCTTCCTAAGGCGAGGTCCCAGTATGTCCAAACCCCACCGTTGGAAGGGCCAGGGGCTTGTGATTGACGCCGTGGGTTCCGAAGGGAGACGTGAGGATCTGGCGCGCCGCTCCTATGCACCTCAGATCTGACCAGACGGCCAGATCTTCGAGTACGAGCCGCAGCATCCTTGTCTCAAGACCTTCCCGCCAAGGCTCAAGCTCCGGCGTGATTTCCTGCGATCTACCCCTCGTGAACTTCCCTTAGCACGTATTCAATGTTTTTTCCCGCGATACACTTCGAATCGTTAAGAAACCCGCTCAGATGTGCTTCCCTTACGACATGGAACCTAAGAGACTCGCCCTTATTTTACCGCTCTTCTGGGTCAGCCGTGTAGACTTCCGTTTATTATATAGTTCCAAATGGGTCCATCCAACTCGGCTCTGGACCGACCAAGCAACCTCCACATCGCAAAGATCGATGAGAGGGTCTCCGCTGTATATTCGACAGGTCGACCAACCGAGGTCTTCCAGAAGGTCGTCGCTTAGTTTTGCTAAGGCGTCGCCTGAGTTCCTCCGTCCGGGGGACATGTCTGACCTGAACTTGTACGAATTTTTTAATAAATCTCATACCTTTTGGAGATATAGGATCATCCTTCCACTTTTACCTTCGTAGTGTCTTCATTTGTCTTACTACCAAATTGGAGTCACGCAGAATTGAATGGGTCAACTTCCAAAGTGGAATGAGCAGGTCGAGGCCTGCTAGCAGACGGCTTCATATCTCGGCCTCAAGTGTTGAGGCTTGAATCGAACTGAGCGCACTCTATGTCTATTCCCTTCCGTAGAGGTCAAGATTAGACCCGCTCCGCTCCTCGTATACCAAGCCCATCTACAGAGAGTTTCCAGATGGGGAGGTCATTTGTCGCTGAATGTTTCCGAGTATGTTCCGCCAGGTGAACTCCATGATGAAGCCTAATTTCAAGACCTGCCCTTTTATCGCGGTTCGGGTTTGTATCTGATGTCAACTCACTGTACTCTATGGCCCACTTCATCAATCTTCCTGAGACTTCTGGTTTATGTAACACTTGCTTCATCACTGGAACTTCTATGGTGCGAGCCCGGGAAGTAAGGGCGGAGTTTCCGAGTCGTTACTCAAGGCCAAAATTAGTTTCTCCATCCTCGATATTCTTCATTCTCTCGTGCCTGGCAATAGTAAACCGGGTGTCGTACTGCTTGTCTCGACGAGACAACACTTGCCGAGAAGTCCGATACAAATTGTGCATAGGTGAGGAGCTCCTTCATCAGACTTACTAGAATGGGGGGGAGTTGAATATGTTTTCAAGGCCGAATGCTCCTCACACTTGCATCCCATTGAAAGGCCTTCTTCGCACTTCGAAGAAAGGTCGGCATTTATCACTACCCGACACGACCTGGCTTAGCAAAGAATCCTTCCTGGCCGTGCGTTGAACTGCTTATGCTCGATGGCGAAGGCATGTCGAGTACAACCTTTATCTTGTCTCGATTTGCTCAACCCTGGTCGACCGTGGAAACCTAGGAATTTCCATTGATAATTCAAGGCACACTTAGCCGGATTTAGCGTTTCATGTTGTAATTTCAAGATCCGAACGCTTCGACAGACGGGCTATGTGGAGCCCTCACGAGGTGGATTTCACCAAAGATATCATCTATGTATACTTCCATGGGCCAGGTTTAATCGGGTTCTCAAAACATCCGATTCACCAACCTCTAATATGTAGCTCCTGCGTTTTTGAGCCCAAACGGCATCACACGATAGCAATAGGTTCCTTGCGCTGTAACGAACGACGTCTTTTCTTGGTCACCTGGGTCCATACTGATCTGGTTGTAGCCGGAGAAGGCATCCATAAAACTCGAGGAGGTTCAGTCGCGGTGGCATCTACGGCGAGGTCGATTCGCGGCAGAGGGAAGTCGCCCTTCGACATGCTTCGCTGATGTCGCGGAAGTCGATGCGCAGCCGCCTACTTGCCGCTTGCCTTTTGACTCAGCACGACATTGGCTAGCCATTCTGGGCATTCTACTTCCCGACGCTCTACCCGTAGGAGCTCGCTGACCCTCGTTGATGGCTTTTCCTTTCTCCGCCTGGCCCGCTTTTGTTTGATTGGCTTAAAGGACGGGCTGACGTTCAACCTATGGGTGATTACCGTAGGATCAATTCCTCCCATGTCTGCCTGCTTCCATGCGAAGACGTCTCTGTTTTGTCTTAAAAAATGGATAAGGTGGTTTTTGAGGTCTTCCGCTAGTTTAGAGCCGATAAAGGCGGGATGTTCAGTGGTCACATCCAACAATACCGGGTTCCGCCCGAGGGCTCAGTCGAGTAAGTACTGCCACGCATGTCAAGCTCGTCCACGATATGTTGTCGACCGCCTTTGTTTCATAGATGCCGGAGTAGCATTCCCTAGCCACTTGTCGGGTCTCATCGAACCATTCCTACCCCGCTTATTTTAGGGAATGGATCATCATGTGATATGGAAGGGATTGCTTTTATTGCATTGGAGAGAAGGTCCGCCTGAAGAACATGTTGTGCTGCATCTGAGCCTACGATGAGGAATCTTTGTCGTAGCCGCCGCTGCAATGTGGGTGATCTCCTAATGTGAGTACCAACTGTATTGAGCCTAGAGGTAATACTCTTTCCCCGGAGAATCCCCGTAGAGGTGTGTTGACGAGTTCCAGTTTTTCCCTTCCAATGCCCATTTAATCAAAGTCGACGTCGAAGATGATATCACCCGAACTCCCGCTATCAATCAAGACCGATGAACTGTTTACTGGCCACAACCGCGCGAACCATCGTGAGGGTTGTCATGAGGGTAAGGCATCCCCAGATCCGAGTCGAAAACGTGATGGATGTGTCCAGCCCGCGGGCTTGCATTAATCGCTTGAATTTCCGCTATCTCGTTGATCTAATGTCACAGATTGGCTTTCCGAGCCGAGCTGGGATTCCCCTCCTCCCGCGAACTCTCGATTACTTGGATTTCACCCAGGATTGTCAGTACCGTAGTCGCCGTCGTCGAAAGTGCGGGTTGTCATGACGCCTCAAGCTGATTTTGATCCGACTGGGGATATAGCGCCTGGAGGTATTCGCGCCAGATCAAGCATTCTATTTCCTCGAAATGCGATGCGTCGTCCGTATGGGTGACCATAAATTCCTATAGAACTCGCAATACTGGAATTGTCTCTCATGTGGTCTGATTTCATTTTGGGTCACACCAAAGAATTGCCTGCTTCGTGACTTGCGCCTAACCCGGTGACACCGAGGTCAAGTAAAGGTGAAACGCCGAGGCGAGTAACATTGTCGCTCTTCTGATTGCATGACTCTGATTGTCTGAGGCCTCTGCCTGAGACGCTCTCCATTTTTCTCGAGATCCTTCCCCGGTCGCTTTGTCTCTCAAGCTTCGTCCTCATCACTTGGTCTGGGCCCGCTTTTTCTTTATGAATGGAAGAACTCTTTCGATATGAGGGCCTCTTCACCGTTAATGTATTTCTCTGCTTTTGCGAGCACCTCTGCCATGCTTGTTTGGGGATTTTTGGAGATGGAAAACATTAAGTCTTTCGACTAAATCCCTAAGCCAGCCATGAACGCAGTGATCGCGAATTTCTCGTCAGGTATATCTACCTTTAGAGATCCGACATCAATCGACATAAGACCTCATGCTTCTCACAGCCCCCGCTCAGGTCAGCAGATGATAACTTGGCTTCCTGTACGTCCTGGCCCCAATAAAGTGAGAAACGAATGCAATGGATAACTCCCTGAATGAGGAGATTAATGACGGTGGGAGCCTATTGAACCATGCTAAAGTCAAGCCCTTCGTGGTGATAGCTAAAGCTCGTGATCGTGACCGGATCTTGATACCCATGCAGCTCCATCCGAGCTTTAGGCAATAGATGATCGACGGATTCTATACCACTAAACGCCCTGCCCCCGCGGGCATTCCTCGAATTGGCTTGAAGGGGGAAGGAGCACCCTAGCTGCATGGGCGACTCGGGCTTGTTTGCACTAAGGTGTCCATAGTGTCGAGCACTCCTTTCACCACACCTCCTTCACACCCGCCGAGCCTTGCCGAGGTTTCAACCACCCCACGATTGCTCCCCCGCCCCGCCGAGATGGCGCACCGCTCGACATGCCTCCAAGGGTTGCTTCGTGGCCTTCCTCCAGCTAGATGGGTTCATGCCCCTGCCCACCAGATTCGCCCGCGAGCCCTTCGAGTACCCCGAGATATTGTGTCATTCTTCTCATGAGGGGAATGTCATGACCTTCCCGGAGTTTGTCGCGCCTCCGAGGCTCGCCTGGATCTGTCCGGTGAGTTGTTCTAACCTCCTCGTTAGGACGCTGATCGGGTGAGGCTGAGCGCTTCCACCTCTCTCTCGTGGTCGGGTCGACGCTCTAACACGGAGGTCAATAAGCCATAGCCGGGCCTCAAGTGGATCTTGCATCCTGGAGGATTAGTGTTGTCTTACTGTTCCGCGTTGATACGATCGCGAATCGAGAAACTCATTTTTATAAAGGAACTGCTGCTCCTACGATCGCCAACCGATGATGCCTTTTAACCACTCGAACCCGGCTCCTGAGCGTGTGGGCCTGGCTGGCCGGGGCCACCGTGAGCCGAGCAAGGGGATGCTGGATCGCCCGGCCGGCGAGGATCGCGCAATGTTGCTCGCGACAGAATAAGTTTCATCTCCGCAAAAACAAGAATAAAGGGGTTCGCGCAGGCTTCGCCGTGGTCGCCCAATGCCTAAGCCGGCTTCTTTCGAGAGAAAGAGAGGCCGCCAGGGCCGGCGAGTATGGGCATATGCTTTTGTGTATGAAGTGTGCGTGTATCTTCACCACGGGTGGCCTGGTATTTATAGTAGATGTTCAACAACCCAAATTGACGGGTGAATAGATTTGCTCCTACTGACGGGGTATTTCATATTATCGATATCTGATTTGGTAATGGATATAGGTTGTTAGCTTTTATTGGGATAATCTTCCTTCCTTATCGGGGATCCGATTTGATGTTGATTCCATTATCTGTCTTTCTTCCTTATCGTGAGATCTGGGCCGACTCGCTTAATAATATATTTCTATGGACTATTCTATTTTCTCTCGCACTGTGGAGACTTCCCATAATTGGTCTTTAAATAATCGCTGGGTCTCTTCTTTTCCGGGCTGGCACCAGCGATTCTAAGTGTTGGTGCAAAAAGGCTTAAGTGCCTCAATGGGCATGTCTCTCCCTCGTCTCAATGGACGCGCCTCAATGTTTCGTCAGCCGTCTCTTTCAAGCCCGTCGACGGGCCTCGTAGTTTTATTTTTCAAACCCTATCAATACCATATATATATCATAAACATAATATTAAACTAATTTTCAAATTAAAGGATTTCAAATTGCTAGATATTTTGAAAATATTTTAAAACATTTCTTAAAATAATATTATTCAAATAAAAAATCCCTACATAACATTATCAAATTTAATTATTTAAAAAATAATTAAAAATATCTCTTCAACTGATAAGTGTGAATTTGTTAGCATTTTTAGTATACTTTTCACATGTTTTATACGCATTCAATGCTAGATTCACACTAATATTGCTAAAGAATGCTCTAATCCCTCATTTGATTGTGTTTTGCAGATTTTGAGTGAAAACCGAGCAAAGTGATGAAGAAATGGTAGAAATCAAGCAAACAGGGAGGTTGCTGAGCTATATTAGGTTGCTTTGTCATGACGAAGGTCATGTTCGTCACGATGAAACAATAAGATCACAAACGCAAGAGCTACGGGTTCATCACGACGAACCCACGTTCGTCACGACAAACCCACGTTCATTCCAAAGAAGGATGAATTGATGAGAAGCATATGCTACGGGTTCGTCGCAATGAACTGCTACGGAATGAAACTAAAGTCCCTCACTCTTACCACACGGCCCATGTTCCAAGACTATAAAGAGGGGCTTTTCTAAGACAAGATTAGTGGTTCGTAATTGGGGATGAAAGCTTGCACTGTAGAGAGCCCGCACACCATGTGCCTTGCCCTCGACCTTGAGGTCAGAAGCACCCGATGAAGAGCATTTTGATCAATCCCGGGTAGTGCTACTGACATACTCTACTCGTCGCCTCACGGTCACAACCACGACAACCTTGGAACCGCACCCATGGAACTCGTTTCATCTGAAGCAGTATTTTCAATAATATATGTCAAACATGTCTCATGGTGCTTTGCGATGAATAACTAGTACTGTTTCTCTTGATTTCATCGAATGCTTTCTGTCGACTACGATCCTTCGCCCTGCATTCGTGGGTCCCTGTCAACCCTTCTCCATTTTATGTGATTAACCCTTTCGGTGATGTTTCAGACTTCCATTTTTTAGATTAACCCCTTTATGAGATGTTTTTATTTCTATTTTAAGGGGATTAACCCCTAAGATACTTGCACCCTCGTCTTATGGATCATCCCCTGGGTACTTGTTCTCCATTTCACGGGATGATTGTGTCTATTGAATAAGATGCATCCCACATGAGATGGTTATTCTCTTTATGTTTATGGTACAAATGGTCCAGCTTACTCCCTTTTGGAATGAATTTACGATGAATTTTGTCCTTTTGTCAGATACTGCATATGGGATGCTTGGCATATTTTTATGAGTTGATTATTCCATTATCGTCGTTATTCCTCTTACGGGATACTTTATCTCTTATTAAATAATTATTATTTGCTTGCAGTTCACTTAAAAGCAAGAAAGCCATTACTTGTCCATAAATAAGGGCAAAAGGTGCCCGGAGATAAACCCCCTTGGTTGGTTAGAGTTCGTTTCATACAGAAGGCGACGCAAGGAATTCGGTGGTCAGGAGGTAACTGCATGGTCCATGCCTGAAGCCGAGCGCCTCAATAGCCTTAGAAGTCCCTTCCAACCGTCTAAGATAGGCAAAGACTCTACACCTCCTCCGTAGTTTGTGGGAGGCCTTCACCTCGGGGGGGTGTGGGTTTGCGCTGAGCCCTCTGTTCGGAACTTTATTCATCTATGTCAGCCGGAATTCATCAGACCGTAGCATCCCGTCCCACCTTCGGCGTAGCCCGCCCAATAGCCAAGCTCGTACTACTCATCGCACGCCCCCGTGCAGCCTTGATCGCAGTCACCCTCACAAAAGCATCTTTCAACTTAGCCCACATCTTCGGTTTTAGTCTGCCTGCACTCCGCTACACAACCGCTTAACTCGGCCTCGCGGACACTCACGCCGTAACGCAAGGGAGTGCTTTGCAGCCTCCACCCCAAAGCCCAATTGGAGGCACCTTTGCTTGGCTGGTCATCACGTTGCACTCCTCAACAAATGGGACAATTCTATTTGGCCTCCATGACCTCCCCGCTAGAGCCGAGGAACTCGTGACTTAGCCTCAGACTTCAGATAGTCCCGAGCCCTCGCCCCTCAAGTGAGTCAAGCAAGTGAGTTGGTGCTGTGGGGCGTCACATTATGTTTCCATGTATAAGCCAAAGATGCTCATTTGAAACAGCGGATCATTAAACAGATGGAAAAACAAGATGTGTACAACCTAAAAGCTACATATCCAACAAAGCACTTAAGTTACCAAAGTCGCCTTCTGCATGGGCGCAGTCCCTTAGGAGATCGCGGGACCTTCTTCGTCGCCACCATTCTCGCAAACAACGGCCATCTCGCCCATGACCTCCTCCTTCTCAAGGTCTTTAGCAATGGCTCTTCGAACAGTATTTGAGTCTCAACAGTGGCCTCTAGCAGGAGGAGCCGGTTTCACCACGGTGCAGAGGGGGTTTCGGGGGTCGATGCGCCTCTTCTCTACTCCTTCTTTCCGAGAGAGGCATAATACGGGGGGACGAGGTTCCAGACCCTCAATAATTGTTATACCTCCTCGTGGAACTAGAGAAGGTTGATTGTCATCGGCACCAACCTGGGTCTACCCATCCAATCGTTGCAAATCAGGTGTAGTGGTAGCTAGGTGTCAAGTAGTTTCCCTTGGCCGAGAAGGAACGGGTCTTTCCCTATCCTAGGAGGATTGTCGTAGGGTTGCCTAATGTCGCTGCTCGGCCCTGCCATACCCAGCTCCCTGGGCCTCTTCTAGCGGGCCTACCAGTCTCGCGGGGGAGGAGGGGGGATAGGGAAGTCATCACCAACACCCATCTCTTTAGCCACCTGACCGGGCCGGAAGGCTGCCTCAAAGAGCTCCCTAACTCAAGAGTCCCCTCCCGCCTTTGCGCAAGACTTCGATCCATGAACTCTCGAAAGCTGTCGTACACCTCTCGAAGGTTGGTCGACACGAAGAGCTCAAGTCCTCGCGAGCTCGAGACACAAAGACCCAACTAGTGAATCGAATTTGAGGGCTCAGAGACTTAGCTTCCTCCGCCCCACAAAGGCTCTACACACGAAAGCAAGTGAGGTTACAAAATCGATCGAAAGCCGAAAAAGGAAAAAACACAGATTTTCGATACCCGACCTGTAGTAGGGTTGGTTTTCACGAACCCTAGAGCATAGAATCCTAGTGTATCTCACGGCCTGTTTGCCAAGAGATCGCTAGTTCATCACCGGGGCCAGGCCGACTTGGCGTTAACAACCAGGAAATATTTCTTGAGGTTGTGCGGTTTAAAGGAGTAGACATATAGCACCTCCTCCAAGCCCAGATGTAACTCGAGCTTCCTATTCAGTACGATCACACCCAAAAGAACTCACACAATGTTCACATGCACGTAGACAGGGTAGAGACACATGAAGTGCAGGAACTGGTGCACTGAAGGGGGAAGGAGGAACCGTAAGCCCTTATTGATTTGAATCTCAGGATAATAGATGGAGTTTATCATACCTCGGTCCCCATTCGTGTAGGCTACAAATTGGGGGCCCGAGGATGAAATCTCACTGACTCATGGAGGCGAAGGAGAATTCTTCAAAAGGCTTCCACTCTGGCCTCCCCAACGAGTTGAAGCCAACTGAGAACTCTGTGGGCGTTAGCACAACAACCCATATGAGAAAGTCGACGCCTCGTCCTTGGAGCTAGAAAGGTCGTTTCTTCCAATGGCCATCCTTTGAGTGCCTTTGTGCCTCCATCACCAGAATGATGCCTAGAGAGACAACTAGGTAACTCATCGTTTCTAAAAAACCAAAGAAAGAGCGGCACCCACGAGACAATTACCTTGGAGAGAATTGGTGACCACACTAGGGGAGAATCAACAAACAAGGAGCACTCTCAGCAAGAAGACTGCAAAGATAAGGGTTAGCATGAATGGACACCTTTAATGGAACCGTCAAGAAGTTCTTCAAGAGTACGCCACTCACTCGACTAATCCGGAGCTGACATCAGAAGCAACATGACTGCAGAATGATATTCAATATGGCGTGCAAGATCAATGAAATTTTTAATGGTTAGTAGGGAATGATGGGCGGTGCACGAACTTCAAGAGACAGCATACCGCCCTTCCAACCCTAGTGGCTTAAAACGATGCTAAAGGGAGAGCTCGTGGAATGAGATAAGCCACCACACATATGGCATGCGAAGCAAGTAGCCTACCATGCGGTATTAGGAGTAGACCAGGACACTACGTGATAGCCAGGAGGTTGGACTGATTACATGACGTGCCCGTGAGGATGGCCCGAGTTCAATGCCAAGCAAGATCAAGCATGACCCCTACTCGGGTACCTAAGGAAACAACCCACCTCAGCATGCAATATAGAACGGACGTAAACACGGGTGACGCCACAACAGATTTAACGTATAGCAATTAAGGTAGGAATCAATATGTAACGTAAGGACATTAAGGACCAATCATAAGTACCTATTTTGTAATTGTCCATTGTGTAGCCTCCGTCACAATAGATATATAATGAAGAGGGGTGTACCCGTTGGGCATCCAATTTTTTGCTTTGGCATACATGAATTCTTAGTGAAAGGGCAAGAGACCTTTCCATGCTTGTTTGTAAAAAGTTTCTTTCATCTTGGCCTTGTCTCACTTTCAATTATTGGAATGACTATTTCTAGATAACCATTTACTACATGGTTATATTAAGGGACTATCAATGCATAAATAATCTTTCATATCAATGTTGGAAACAGCTTTTATCTATTACTTGCTGCTAATTACACTTAATTATAAATTCACCGTTATGCTTGATTGGTGTAAGGTACTTTGATTTCCTCACATACGGTACACCCTACTCGTCATAAATGCATCAACGAACGCGCTTTTGCTGTGTGGATACGACGAGACGTTCTTTTTCTTTTTCTTTCCTCGGGTCGTGTCCCGTTGAGTGCTTCATATATATATTGAAATTAAAATAAAATGAAAACTTACTTAACTTGGATGAATTGTTTATCATACTGATGGTAATAGTGACTAAGCAATTCGCTTTGTTACCGTGAGATATGAATGGTACAGAGAATGACGTAGCAAATTATTTCATTGGTTTCTCTCATATCATTGCTCATGGTGTTTGTTTGTATATATTAAACAAGTGACACGAAAGTTGAGGCCATGACTACTCTATTGTGTTTGAAAATATTTTCCTGAAAAAACTGCACCGAACCACCAAATATTGGGGCCACATTCTTGGAAATTAACTTTTTAAAGACCAAATATAACCTTACAAATTGTGAGTACATCTATATATATATATATATATATATATATATATATATATATATATATATATATAGTGTGGGCAAGATTAAGGAAGATAAGTTTTCCAATGTGAAAAAAAAAATTTTAATTTTGAATGGGGCAAGTGCCCCACTAGGCACGAGGTCAATCCGCCCCCATATGTGTGTGTGTGTATATATATATATATATTGGGGTAGATTTTAAGTTCTATTATAATCTTATTTTCTAAGCACATGCATTAAAATCAATTTTGAAATAGATGATTTCAACCCATCAAGCTTAGCTCATGTGATAGAGCGTTTAATCTTTTCAAAATAAGACATGAAAGTGGAGGGGTCTCGCCTAAGTCTTATGATAATTTACTATATTGTAACTAAAATAATTAGCTATAAAAATGTTTCAAATTGCTATATTTTTTAAAAAATATCTAAAAATTAATGATTTAAAATAAAATAAAACTATCAATATTTGATAAAATATAAAACTTAGAGGATGACGCCGGTATCGATAATCCAAAATGTCTAAATAAGAAATTTCCAAAGATACCGGTTTAACATAATATGATCTGATGACCGTCGATCCAACTTTTTAAACTCGCCAATGCGCGAAATCCTCACGGTTAGCTTAACCGGTCATCGGACAACTACCCATCAATTCAGTCGACAAGAAACAAGTCGCAACATATCGATGAAAAACAAAAAAAAAAAAAAAAAATTTTAAGGCAAAACAAAGGCAAACTCAAACCAATGTTAAAGAAATCACTTTATTAGAAAAGAAAACTCAAACCTAAAGAAGAAAACGATGGAAGGGGTGATTTCATGCCAAGAATGGCTAAAATTTCCTGTGTAACAAAACAAGGGTCTTAAAAGAGTAAACAAAGGAAGTATTGAAAGGACTAGACCGTGATGGATGATCTAACTGTTTAGGTAAAGTTAGAGATTTGTCAGGCAATAGTGGTATAGATGTAATTTGAAGGATATGATGTCTAATCCCAAAGGTTATAGTCAATTTTGGAGTTCTATTTATGATGGAATTAAGGTTTAGAAATGAAGGATTTTAGTTTGAAATATTAAGTTTAATGTCGATGAAAATAAATTTCTTTGTTTTCTGAGTTAGTTTGTGGTTTTCAAGTTAAGGTAGTTAGCTATATGATTTAGGTTTCTTCAAGTGTTAGTGGATGATGGTATTTATGGTTTCAAGGTTAAAAAACAAAGCATTTCAAAAAGGTTTTTGAAGTATGGAACTGATTTGGAAAGTTTTGAAGCAGATCGGAGATTGAAAATTAAAAGAAGATGGAATGAGTCAAGTTGCAGGAGGATAGATACTACTTCACACCCAAGGAATCTACCTGCAGACAAGAAGCCACAAACCTGCTACCCAAGAGGATCCACCCAAGAGATATACTTGCCACCCGAGGATACATCAAGGATAAAAAGCAAACGAACTAGCTGGCTTCTAAGAATTTACCCAAGAGATAAAAGAGAATAAGAGAGAACTCTTTATAAGAGAAGTTTGAAAATATTATTAAACTTTGAATTGAGAAAAGAGTACATCACTGGAGGGGTTTGGTATAAGCCCTATTTTCCTAATTCTAATTGAATAGGACTCTACACCAAAGCTCCTAATCGTAATTGAACAAGACCTCAATTCTAATAAAACAACTTGCAGGAAATTAAATAAAACAACTCCTACTTGACTAGGAAATAAAAACAACCTTCTACTAACTAATAAGACTACAACTCAAATCCAAAATTTATAAAATACATTAAAAAACAAAATATTGATTTAGGTAAACTCGTCCTAGAGCTTTCCATGACCATAACTCCTTTAAAGTCCCGATAAGCTCAAAAGCCATTTTCATGATCTCAATGTTTCACAACCTCCTGACCTAAATCTTTGTAATCAATGTTGAATTTCCAATAGCTATCAGAATGCTTCTAAGATCAACTTTCATAGTTGGGAAAAAAGACTTACTCTCAAGTCTTCACCTTAATAGGACCTCAAACGGTGTTGTAGATGTTGAACAAAAATCTCAAGATCATTGTTACGCTTTTGCTTGTGTGGTTTGCTAACAACTCAAACCACAGACTAATAATCAAACTATGTTCTAATAACACTCTGATGCAAGGATGGACCAAGATGGATATCACGCTGGTTGCATGTTATTATCGGTTAATGGTATTTTCTTTGGCGGGAAGATGAAGACACCACGAACAAGTATGAAAGAATTGATTGATAAGTCGAGAGATGATGAAGACACCACATTCAATTATGGAAAGATTGATTAACAAGTCGATGAGATAATGAAGATGTGACATAACCAATTATGAAAGACTCCATTGATAAGTTGATAGTAGAATGATAGATACTACTTTACACCTTTGATACACAGATCAGATGGATGATATAAGGCTTAGGTAAGTAGGTATGAGTTTGTGGTAGTTTCAGTATGGGTATGTCTTTGATGGGTATGGATAGGTCTGGTCTCAAAGGTTTTAAGGCTAATTAAGGGTTTATATATGATGAAATTAAGGCTTATAATGAAGGATTTAGGTTTGGAAATAAGTTCTGTTTCGATTTTATGTAATAGCCTTGTTTTTGAAATAAGTTTATGCTGGTTTTTTTCAAGGTGTTGCTAGGCTGGGGTACGAATTTAGGGTTTTTATAGGTTAAAGATGGTGGCTTCTTAGGGTTTTAGATGAATAAAGTGTTTAGGATAGTCTTAAAATATGGAACTAAATTTGTAATGAGTCAGTTGAAGATTGGTGCATGTTATGTAGAGTAAGGTTAAGATTATTGAATTGCAGGGAGAAAAGAAGTAGAAGGATAGAACTACTTCGCCACCCCAAAGAATCCACCATGACAAGAAGCCACAAACTTGTCATCAAGGAATCCACTAAATAGATAAGAGAACAATAGAACAAGAAAACTCATAAAAATAAAACGAAATATTATTAATCGTGGAATTTATTAAAAAGTACATTGATGAGTATATATAGCCCCCTTTATCTTTCTCTTAATTCTAATTGAAATAGGGACTTCAATTAAAGTCTCCTAACTTAATTGAATGACTCCTAATTCTAATAAAAACAACATGTTGGAAATTAAATAAAACAACTCATACTTTGACAGGAAACTAAAAACAACTCTTCTACTAATTAATAAGACTCTAACTCAAACTAGGACTTAAGAAAATACATAAAAATCAAAATATTGACTTAGTCAAACTCTTCCTCAAGCCTTGACCACGATGATCTCTATGTTTCGCAACTGAATCTGAATCTTCTGTAATCAAGGTCGAATTCCCTATAACTATTGCAAACACTCTTGTATCAATCCCCCAAAGTAGGGAAAAAAAGACTTGCCCTCAAGTCTTCACCATGATAGGACCTCAAATGGAGTTGTAGATGTTGAAAAACAATCTCAATATTAGTAATACATCTTTGCACTACAGTCTGTGAACTACTTGAACCATGATTAGAAATCTTATCTCTAACAACAAGAACTCTTTAGCTAAGAGACTAGCCACAAAACCTCCGTATACTAATTTGCAAGGACGGACTGTGATGAATGATCAAAGAGGTATATGAAATAATTGATTGATAAATCAATGGATGATATGAAGACACCACAATCAATTATCGAATGATTGATTGATAAGTCAATGGATAATAAAATATGCACCACAATCAAATTATGAAAAGATTGATTGGTGTCGATAGTAGATGACAGATACTTACTCCGCCAACGCTGAATCCACTTAGAGGATAACACTACAAGAAAAAAGCCTTTCATTGATAGTTTGTCACCATCAAGATAAGGTATATTTGTTAAGATAGACTACTTCTTATATATGTCATCCATGCTCAAGGCCAAGTTTAAAGCAAGCTTCGACATATATATGTGAGACTTTCACTTGATCATCATATTCTTCAGCACCCATCGAGTTTGCCCCAGATTAATCCAGACCTAGGTCTCAGTCTGAACGGGAAGCATCTTCTCGCACCAACCGAGCCAGTAGCTCAGCTTCTGGTACCAGACGCTTCCCATTGACTCAAAGACCCAGGTCCCGGGTTCGACCTCCAAAGTGAAGAAACTCTGGGGTGGGAAATATGATAACCGGCAGAGCGAGCTTCCACCGGGGCATGACCACTGAAAGTGTCAAATGGCGGTGGGGTCTCACAACAAAAGGCGCCAAATCAGCTGGTAGTGAGATGCTCCCCATCGACCCAAGCCCCGGTCCGGTTCAGTCTCTACGGAGGCGAAAGAAAACGCCTAGGGGAGGGCATGATATTCCGTGAGCGACCCACTAAGGGCACCTGGGGCGGGTTACGAAGGGTGGACCTCCTACAGCACACCTGAAGGCACCCCGTGGTCACGTATGGGTGACCCCAATACCGTGCTGGCGCTTATAGATCTCACTTTCACTGTGTTCTTCAGTGAAGCCACATCATGGGCACCATTCACCAGCTCTTGCTTTCTCCCCAGACACAAAGACTCCAGCCTTGAACACGGGAAGCATCTTCGCACCAACCCGAGCCAGTAGCTCAGCTTGGCACCGCAGATGCTTCCCATCGACAAAGACCCAGTCCCGGGCTCCACCTCCGTGAGGCGAAAGGAACTCGGGAATGAGGATATCCTATGATGAAGCTTCCACCCGGCGGCACCCATGAGGTATCACGAAGGGTGGGGTCTCATTACAGCTAGCGCAGTGAGATTCGTGATCACCTGCGGTACTGTGGAGCCACCATACCCTTGCTTCAGGATTAACCAGACCTAGGGCCTTAACCACGCCGGAAGCATTTTGCACCAACTCAGCCAGCAGCTCGGGCTGGCACCCGCAGATGCTTCCCACTGGACCAAAGACCCTAGGTCCCGGTCTCGACCTCCGGGGAGGCGAAAGGAACTCAATGGGAATGAGGATATCCTATGAGTGAGCTCCACCGAAGGGCAACGGCGAGGTGGTCACGGCGGTGGGTCTGCAATAAAGGCATTGCTAGAGCACTAGACACTGCAGCCACCATAGGATATTCACAACCACCGGGAAGCATTCGTACCAACCGAGCTACTAGCCTGGTACCGAGATGCTCATCGACTAAAGACCCTAGGTCCCGGGTTCGACCCGGGGAGGCGAAGGAACCTGGGAATGAGGATATCCTATGAGTAGCTTCCCACCAAGGGTACCCATGAGGTGGTCACGAAGGGTGGGGGTCCTACAATATATGTCAAGAATTTTTCAGATTCTCATGTCAAGGAAACTAATAAGTTTGAGATACAGTACCAGAGTTTTTCTATTATATGTCTTGATAAATTGTTACTTGATTTATGTCAAGGTTAACTAAATCTCTCCGTTATGGTTACTCCTTCAAAATGTTATGCTAAAGGTCACATATGTCATGGTTATCTACCACAATAAGAGACATATATTTAAATTAAATAGGTACATAATCTAATTACAATAATAGCAATCAAACCATTAAACAATGTGAACAAGTTAAAATTCAAGAAAAAGTTACAATACAATATCCAAATATAAAAATTTGATAAACTTTTAAAGTTACTTCCATTGTACAAACATAAACTCGAAAACTACAACATCATCTTCATTCGAGGTGGTCTTTTTTTTCTTCATCATAGTTGTCTTCTTCGACATATTTTATGGACACATATGACAAATATAACATTAATATAATAATTAACAATAAACACCCAAAAAAATTATTTTTTAAAACCATTTTTTGAACATAATATAAAATTGTACTCTTACCATATTTTTGTAATGAGCAGTATTGCACCTTTTTCTGAAGGAATGTGGTGAACTAATGTGAAGAGATGAGATGATATCAACAAGTCCTATAGACAACCCTTCCACTAGCCAAATATGGAGATCCTTCCATAAGTTTGCTATTAACAAAGTGATATAAGATTTTTTAAATCAATTAGAAAATATAATACAAATACTTGAAATATAAATATACTTAAAATTGCCTAACTAGTATAAATAATAGAAAATGAACAATGAAAAATAAAATTAATAATCAAGCTAAAAATGAACCTTAATAAATAACCGAACCATGCCCACCCCTACTAAATAGCTTAATGGTCATGATGATCTAATTGTGTATCTTATTAAAACATATAGTTTATATACATAAATAATAACTATATTTATTATGCTCCTAATAAATTGAACTCATCATACTTTAATTTTGGTCATATACTATTATTCATACTATGAGACATATGCAAAAACATAACAAGAACCAAAGATAACCAAATATAGCTAGACATTCAAGCCAACAATATAAAATTTTTTATTGTGGTAATAACTTATTTTATTTGACTTATTATCCTTAATAAAAATTAAGGCCCAAGTCTAAAATACATAAAGAAACAAACGAGAGTACACACAATGCAAAAGTGCAAAATAAGGGATTAGCAAATGATAAGGAGACTAAAAGGAATTGGAACATGTTAGACCTAAGCACATTAGTGTACCCTTTGATAGCATAAGATAAAAATCAGAATCAAATTTTTGACATGTACTTCTGCATTCTCAACTAATTCTTCTTACATTCATATACACACAATAATTTTGATTTTGAGGTATAGAAAATATCTTCTATTTAAATTATAATTAAGAAAAATTGAACTTTGATTTAGAATGTTTGGAAAAAATTGAACTTGATTCTAAGAAAAAAATGGTTCACTAAGGTAGAGGGATGGTTCCTCCTAAAACTTAAGTTGAAAACAAAGAAAAGTTTGATCGCACAAAATAACCCATAAGTGCGGGTGAGCATGGTGGAGTCACAAATTCCATACCCATGTTGGCATACGCACCACTTGTTAGAATTTCATGGGTTGCTTCCATATTCAAATGTCTACAAATTTTGTTCTCAAACTGTATAGATTGGTATGGAATTTAACCTAGACCGAATAATTTCAAAACCATCAATACATGCTTTTATGGTAACCAAAGTTATAATATGTCCCCCATTTTTTTAGAGTCATAATTCTGTGCTTATGACTTTAAAGCAAGAAATATACAATGTATATTCATCTTGGTGCTAGATGAAAAGAAAATTATAGTTTAGCTTTCTAAATATCTAAAATTATAAGATAAAACTTAAAACTAAACACTTGCTGCCTTCACTTTTTAAAATTAAATGACAAAACTTATAAGTTTTTTAATTAATATAATTTTTAAATAACTAGAATATCCTACATTTTAATTTATCTAAACATCTTAATTTAAATGCTCAAAATAAAAAATTTATCGTAGTAATAATATTGGAATTAACTAAAAGAAAAGTGTTTGAGGAAAAAAAAGATAAAATTCAATAAAGTTATTCTTGACAAAAAAAAAGTAAATTTAACAAGAAGGAATATAAAACAGGGAGGACCTAAAATCGGGTTCAAAACATAAGTAATAAAGGTCTTATCCTATTATTGACAGGCTAATGAGGTTGGGGGAGGTAAGGTGCAGAGGGGTGAGTAGAAAGTGGAAAAAAATGATAATAAAGAGACTATAAAGACCTAGTCTAAAATGAGGGAAGTAGAAGGCCATAGGATGGGGAGAATGTAGGAAAAAATGTATTAAAGATAAGGGAGAATATGGGGCCACCATTTAATGAGCCACCATGAAATACATGGGTTGTTTGAGTAGACATAATGAGAATTTATTGTAATAGGGTTGTTCCTAAAACATGAGTCAAATATTTAAAAGATTGACATGTATAAAAAGGAGAAAAGAATATGAAAAAATAACCCATTCTATAAATACCAATAAATAGATAAATATAATGAATAAACTAATACGGAACTGAAGAAAAAAAGAAAACCTGAAAGCATTTTAAAGATTATCTTGTCTAAGTTGTTCTTCATTCATTTCATGGTATTATGCTGTAATAACTCTTTGGTATAAAATTCAAGTTCAAACAATTTAGTAATAAACAAATAGCAACAAAAATAAAAAGAAATGTTTCTATTTTTATAAATACTTAAAATACAAAAGAAATGTCTTACCTATGTGAGTAGTAACTTAAACCTATGGATCAAGATTGCTTTGCTTAGTCTATTTGATGGTATAAAATTGTATATTCACAAAGCATTATAATGCATATAAGACTTACTACCACAAAAGAACAGGCAACATAAACTTTTGATCCAGATAAAATCTAAGCAAGCTTATGAACTTGGCTTCAGCAATCTTAAAAAACCTAGAATTTGAATTTTATTAAAGGGCAAATGGTAATTTTTTCCAAAATTCTTTCTTGCATCTCGACGCATGAAATAGACTTCATCTTTGGAATCGTTTCGAAATCTAAATACCTAGGCGAACTGTTGAATTCCAACAATCGGATTTTCACGAATTTTGAGACGACGATGTCGAAAAATTCAAACCAGATTTTTAGAAAAATCCTGAAAATGTCAAATATTTAAAGAATGTCCACGTAAGGATAGATGGAACTGAAACTGAGACGCAAAGAAATTGTTTCGGGTGAAACTTAATTTAGATAAGCCATGGACATGGTGCGATGAGCCACTGTTCTGGCGTATAAATACAAGAAATATCTAAAAATCAAAGAGATCTCACAAGTTGGTCTAGGACCAAACGTGAGAGAGAGAGAGAGAGAGAGGAGGGAGAAGAAAAGCAACCTTTCTCCAGCGATTTCACGGGGCTTTATTCGTCAGATTCAAGTAGCCCGTGAGTTAGAGTTGCTCTACGACAGAGCACGCCTGTGCACGAATCACAAGATTTCACCATAATTAGTTTTCATGTGAAATCGAAAAGGCGTGTGTCTCGAAATCACGCAAATTGCGGTAGGGTTTTATCCTACGGTTTAATTTCTATCTAAGGGCATGTGTCAAAGTGAGAATGCTGTCCAGCCTTTTTTCCCTCCACCCCATGATCGTGTTTCAGCTTACAACTGCCATCCTTTATCCGAATTAAGTGATTCCAATTTATGGATAAACTAGACTTATAGGATAACATATCTCTTGGAAATAGGTATATCCAAATTCCGACCCCTTTGGAATCAGAAATGCATTCAAAGTGGAGCTTATGTTCAAAGTGCTTCCGGTCTATTTTAAGAATTCGTGACCGAAGCTTCTTACATACTTGGCCATCACCATCTGAATTGAGTGATTCCCATTGATGCTAAGCAACTAGACTTAGAGGATAACATATTTCCCTTGAAATCTATCCAAATTCCAACCCCTTGGACCTCAGAACATTCAAAGGAGAGCTATTCGTACGCTTTCGGTTATGTTTGAAAACTGAGTAGTCTTTGGCCAGCTCAGACATATCTGACGGTGATCCGATTTGGGGTGATTCTAGTCGAGAAGACCCTAAGAACCATCTTCAAATGAGTACAAAGAACTAGTGTCAAATTATGATTGACCATCAAATCGGGTATCACAGATCAAGCTTTCGTGTAAAGGTATAAACTGATAAGTTTTGAATAAAAGGGTCATAACTTCTTCGTCCGAACTCCGTTTCGGGTGTTCTTAGACTCTATGGAAATCCCATTGAATCAAGAACCTAGTCATATTCATGTGGATGATAATTGGTACCCACAGCCTTGCTGAAAGTTGGTGTTTGTACCAAGTGTACAGGTGGGACACAGGGGTCATTTCCTGTTTTGTTTGCCTCTAATTTCGGATGACCATATCTTTCGCGTCCGAAGTCCATCTGGGGTGTTCTTAGACTCTATGGAAAGCCCATTGAGTCAAGATTCTTTCCATGTTCCTGTGGAAGGCAGTGGGTGTCCACAACCTTTCTTAAAATCTATGTTTTGCACCAAGTGTGCATGTTATTTGGTTGTGTCGATGTGAATAGCTGGGTTTTGACATGACCATTGCATGGCATGCTATAGGCTATTGTATTGGGTATGAATTGCCATGAGTTAGCCTAAGGAAGGCTATATGACATTACTTGTTTAGTCATGTATTGATGAATGCTAATATGCATGATACTGCCAACATCTATAAAGATTGGCATGAAATGTATGGAACTTATATGCTTGCTATATATGTTGTATATATCGACATGAAGTACGATTGATTAGAATGTTCCTAATGTGAAGGTGCATCATACATGTAACATGAATTGTGCGACATTAGCATTACATATGCATGGGTGGACATCAACATATTGGGTGTGTGTGCATGGATATGGTCATTCATCATCGCGTTTATTTAATGGGGTAAATGAGCCAGACTTCGATTTCCATCGTCCAATGGGATGTCTCACTATTTAAAACATAAAATAAATATAAACACGTGTTGGGCAGATCAAGAAAGAGACCGTTAACCCCCTCAGGTGAAAAGCCTAGAACATGGGTGTAAGAGACCCACGCTGTGATCCGAAAAGTTCTATTACCCAAAGAAGACACACGGTCATGTTTATCACATATTCTCGGTCAGGTGATGTGAGCCTGGATCGACCTGGATTTTTCGCTTCATCGGCATTTGCATCGGGTAATGGAGCCAAGAAGGGTTCGACATCAGTCATTGGTAATACCAGCCGACGCTGGTCGCGACGGCATATGCATATGTGAGACGCAGCCTGAGTGACTCCGGATATCAATGACATATCGAGTGATGGATCCATGAGGGCTCTGCATGGGCATGGTGGAGTCGAGTCTCATTCATGGCATGTATACATTCAGGTAGACATGTGTATGCTGTAATTTGGATGTGTTTGATTTGCGCGATTTCATTGCATGTGTGCACTTTTAGGTGGGGAGTAGCTCCTTGTATGAGATTATCACATCGGGCTTTGATCACTCCCACAGGACCACATTTCAAAAGTGTGATGAAGGCTATCAAAGGGACAACAATTTCCTAGAGGTTCCTGGATTGAGAAGAAAGTTTGATTATGGGCTTGATATATATTTTGTAAATATATATGGCTATTTATTTGTATGTAGTGGATGTAATTTAAACTCTTATGGACTACGGTTTTAATAGTCATGTGCTTATATGTTTGAGTAGGGGTAAATGGGCCCTACATGACCATTTTTACTCGTATGTGACCTCGTGGTCGCCAGATAATATCAGCCATACGCATGTAATTATATACAGGTTGTATTTGGGTAGAGCTCCTTGCAAAGGAGACTTCAAGCCGATGCAAGTAAATCATGGTCTCCTGAAAAAGGGACACAATGGTGTGGTGTCGGGTTACTCAACATCCACGAGTATTCCGTGGGTTGACAGGTTGTCAATGGGACCCCCGGGATAGGGGTGACACATTCCCATTTAGAGCTCTAAATTTGAGGACAAAGAACCATTCTCAATAACCACAAAGCCGTTCTGAACAGCCCTACCAAAGCTGGAGAATGTGGGAAAGCAAACACAATAATACATTTGTATTGTTATGGAATTAAATGGCAGCTAAAGAATCTCTAATTCTAGTTATGGTGTTAAACAAGAAATAAATGTGTACAAGGTTTCATATTAAAATCATTGACTCAAGATATAGTACATTTATCAACAATATAAAGTGATTCAGAATAATTCCCATGTCAAACTCAATTGTTATCCCAAATTTTATTTTTTATCTTTTAGTTATTTTTCTTCTTAGTGACTACTTTGTATTTTATGTACTCAATCAGGTTCCCTTTTCAATGCGTAAGTGCATATGGATATATAAAATTTTTCTAGAAAAAGAATAAAAAGGTGGATCTAACTTTATTTCAAATTATAAATAGCATAAATAGAGAATTGCAATAGTTATAAACCAGGAAATGAAAAAAAAAAAGAAAAAAGAAACATAATGTGAGGGATCACCCAGTTATATTATTCATTGATTGAATTATTGCTTCACCATCCAACCGATAACTCCTTATAAGGGCAAGCAATATAAATTAGAAAAGACTTTACTGATGTGTCTATGCATCCCCAATAAAAATAATATGAGACTGCACAAAAGCAAAAAAACTTTAACAACTCGTCAAAAGTGAACATCAATAGTCAGCCCTTAAAAGTCAATTTGGAATCTTTTTTTTTTCCTGTGATAATTTGGTAGCCTCTCATGCATGTTATACAGTCATAGCAACTTGTATGCCTTCAAGAGAATATATTAAGGAGAATATATAGTATTATCATACTATCCTAGATGGAATAAAAACTACATCTACTGAGCTAGAAAATAAAAGACAATTTTACGAGGGATATTGGTGAAAAGGCCTAGGGCATTTTGCTGGTGAGAAAATACAAGAAAAACATTGTAGAATGAAGAAACTAAAGCTTACTAGGGCTTTCATTTTGGAAGATTGAAACCCGTAAATCGTAACCGTAACACTTTTTCTTCTTTATGTTCCTAATTTTCTCAAAGAACCAAAGTCAAATTAAAAGACGAGAAAAAAAAAGGAATGACAGAGAAAAGATTAACAATTTAGTAGAAATAGTTTCAAAAATTAAACAACTACGGGAGGAATTTGCTAAATGACTGAGAGCCTTCGATGTTGTTAAAATGCAGGGAAAGAAAAAGAACAAAAGAAGAAATTAAAACAGAAGAAAATCAAAATTACTTCATATACCCTTAAGATTGGTAACACAAAACAAAATTGAAAATAAGGGTTTTCTTGTTTCCGTTTTCTGCCCCTGTTTTTCTAAACAATCAAACAAGAAGAGATTAATAACCATAAAAAGAAGAATAAAACTAATGCAATTAAAAGGGAATAGCAAATGGAAATTGAAAAAAAGAAACTAAGCTTCAAATAATGCATTTGGCTGATGCGAGATTCTAGGGGGGAAAAAGGAGAAATAAGAAAATCAGAACTTACTCTACCTTTGATTTCGAAGATTGGGAAACAAGAATCAGAAAGGAAAAAAGGGTTTTCTCTTTAACCTTTTTTGCCCCAATTTTATCCAGATCCAACAGTGGACGGAAAATTACAAAATTGAAAAGAGGATAAATCAAAGAAGAAAAACAAATGAGAATGGAAAAAAAGAAGAGGGGCTTTAGATTTGAATCAGAAAAAGCGAGGTAAAGAGGAACTCACCTTTCAACATTGAAGAGAGAGGCGATATCTTAATTTTTTAGGGTTTCAATGAATAAAAGGGACTATCAGTTCTTTTTTCCGTCATAATCCAAGAAATGAAGATTATTTTGAAAATGTGTTAGATTCACGGTTTTAATGATTTTCTTTTATATTTTTTTAAGGGGAATCAAATATCAAAAAAAAATATTTTTTAATTTTTTAATTTTTTTTTAAAGATTTCCTTTTTAATACTAATAATAATAATTATTATAATAACAATAATAATAATCAACCTTTAACAAAGTGTACGCTACAAAGGTCATCATATAAGCATATTAAGTATTCTTTGAATTTAACATCTATTAAGGTAGCTTTTAAAGCCTATATAATCTCAAGATCGATGACCTACAATGAAAATATCGAAGTTCAATAATAAATTATATGTTAACAAATGTCTTTTTTGTAGTAGTATAAGAAGCCACAAACTCGCCAATCAAGGGAATCCACCCAAGAGATAAGCTAGAGAACAAAAGATATACTTCACCATCCAAGGAATCAACCAAGGGATAAGAAGCAAGGACTTGATTACAAAAGATTTAGATTCGTGGAGGTCAGGAAACATCGAGATCATCAAAATGACTTTTAGGACTTTAGTAGCTACTTGAAGGAGTTATGGTCGTGGCAAGGCTTGAGGAAGAGTTAACTCTAAATCAATATTTTATCTTTTATGTATTTTATAAGTCCTAGTTTGAGTCGAGTCTTATTAGTTAGTGTATTATTGTTTTAGTTTCCTAGTCAAAGTAGGAGTTGTTTTATTTGATTTCCATTAAATTGTTTTACAAGAATTAGGAGTCTTATTTCAATTACGATTAGGAGACTATAATTATGAGAGTCTAATTTCAATTAGAATTAGGAAAATAAAGGGCCTATATAAACCCTTCCAATGTACTCTTTTATCAATTCAGAGTTTAATAATATTTTTTATTTCTCTTATAAGAGTTCTCTCTTGTTCTCTCTTATTTCTTGGTGGATTCCTTTGAGTGGAGAATTTGTTGCTTTTTATCCCTTGGTAGATTCCTTGATAACAAGAATAAAAAAAAATTAGTTTAGTTTAGTGGAAGTGTGAAATGGGAGGGATGATTTTGCAAAAGAAAAAAATTAAAGCGGCTAGCTTAAAAATGACTCGCATAAGAGTGTCATTGGACGTGGGTGGCTGGAGCGTATTTTTGTGAAACTTTAGAAAGTGTTTCTTTAAGAGACTTTTTTGGTTTAAATTCAAAATTTCAAAATTGTAGAAAGTGTCTCTTCAAAAAACACCTTTAATTTAAATTAAAAAGTTTTAGAAAGTGTCTCTTTGACACTGAGTTCAAATTCAAAATTTTCAAAATTTTAGAAAATAAAGCATATTCTCTATACGACAAAAAGCTACATAGATTTGGTGATATTTATCTACTTTTTTTTTTGGAGGAATTTTATAATTAAGGGAAAATGTTGGAAAAGTCCCACACCAAAATGGTGAATGGGCCATAAGTCACACCAGTGACCGGAAAAAGCATTCAACAACACTCAAGCCTTCTAGCCAAAGACATTGTCATATACTGATACATTTGCCAACAATTGATATAACATCTATCACTAATAATCTCCATCCTTGTACTGCAAACTTTTTAAAGACATCACGAGCTAAATTTAATTACTTGATTCTAAAAGTACATGTGATTCTTAATTTAAAACATGGATGTAATAAATCTAGTGCAGGTTTTAATTTCTTTGTCATTCCCTTTATCTCACATTCAAACCTTTGTAAAAACCCGAGAAAATTCAAATCTTTCGAAAAAGTAAAATGATAATTTCAGAAAATCCAAAATTTTTCTGTAACTCGCCTGATGAAAATGGACTTCACTCGGTTTAATCTTCTCGCTAAATTTACTTACCACGTCAATTTCGTCAATTTCAAATATAATTTCACGCCGGTGACATTATCAAAGCCAGAAAACGGCTTCAGAGACATGTGATGTGACAAAGTCACCTAATATACGTACTCCACGCGATTACCACGCCGTATTTATTGAATGACAGATGAGATGACCGCTAGATAGTCGGGGCGTCAAAATCCAACACTTAAAGGGACATGACGATTTTTAAACGTTAAACGAATAAAGACAAAATAAGAAATAGTTATTTTCTCCATTTGAAAGAAAACAAGAGAAAACGTGGAGTAAGAGGAAAATCGGCAAAGAATGATTGATGCCATATATATAGTGCTGGCTCTCTAGATTTCTCTCCCGCCTTCTGACCGTCTGGCCCGCTCGGCAAAGCTATCTGCGATGAGGCCATGCGGGATTGATTCGATTTGGCGGAGCTCGACAACCCAAAGACGTATGATCTTTCCTACTGTTTATTCTTACCAAGAAGATTTTATTGACAGTGATTTGTTGAGAATCTAAAGGATCTGAGCATCTAGCCTCAGTGCCTTGAACCGAGCGGAGAAATTTAATTGTGCGGTTTCAATGCCAACTTCGAGGGTTTCACTATTCACGTGAATAGCGTGATTTTTCATGATTTTGTGTTGTCGAGTGATTCAAAATAATCATTAATTGCATCACTCACGTAGAGTTTAATTTTTGGTGTTATTGATGTGAATTTTAGTTAATATAATTGTGTGAATTAATTATGTTAATATATACATGTTTTATATATTAGCATGAATATTTTGGGATCGCATAATGCATTCCATACGCATCGGCACCTTAATATTGTGAGCGGTTTACGACACGAAATGAAAGAAAAGGAAAATGTTTCATGAAAATAATTTCGACTTTAAGATTTTTAGAATTATGTTTAGAGATCAGTTCCAACAATCTCACGCTTTATGTACTTCATGAATTATTTCAAGGGAGTAGTCCATTATATTTATTGAATCTTCGGTAGTAAGTTTTCGAGAACAAAATTTTGTTTTAAAACTCGTGGATTTACTCGCATTTGGCTTGTGAGATGTGCGAGTCAATAGGACTCCAAGATACGGGATTTGGCATGTAGACATTCAAGTAAGGGATCACGATTTGCTCGAGTGTGATTGTTTCATGACATGTGTATTTAAAGGAGTAACCACGTAGAAATTATCACTACAGTGGCTTTGCTCACCCCGTCGAGGGATCACTACGATACAGAGGCACAGGAGGACGATGCTCACTAGAGGTCATATGAAGAAAGCTTCTGCCAGGGTTGTAGAGACTTGTATAAATATGTATTAGAAATTGTACATTTTAATATATGTTGAATTAAGAGTGATTTATTAACTTGAACTATGGTAATATAGTTGATGTATTTTGTGAGTATCATGCAGGGCCCAGCCAATTATTTTACTCGCACAAGGACCCTGGTCATTATAAACCGGCTTGGGACAGTTGTACTGGGGTAGAGCCCCGTACAAAGGAGACTCTGCCCGATTTTCGTGAATGGTGTCGGGTTGATCCACATCCACGAGTATCAAAGAAAGTTGACTGGTTATCAACGAGACACCCCAGCTTCTTTGGGCTACACCTTTCCATGACTGAGGAGGTAGGCATATAGGTATAACACCCTTCTCCTTTGCTCCTAAACCGCATGCGTGCTTTTAATTGACATTGCCCTAGCAATCCCACCCATAAACTCCGCCTTCCCCATCCGAAGCTTCCACTCTCCAAACCCCGCAGAGACGTCAAGGCCTCGAAAACAACATAGTGGACCTTTTGTAAATGAGGGCCGACCCTTGATGATCATAAGATCTTCCAATGATTTCTGCTGTAGTACTCTCAATTCCTTTCTACCTTTGCTTTCTTCAATAACCTTACCGCATATTCCAATGGATTTTTACATAACATTTCGGCCTTAGTAATTGAAGTTGGGTACATAAAAGCATTTCCATAGTATCCTGGAGGCAATTTGAAAACAAGCTTGCCTCGCATATTGGTTATGCATGAAAAGCGAACAACCTCATCAGGGTCTACTGTAAATGCAATTGTGCGACATCTCCACATCCATGTTGCAAGTACCTCATAGGTTGAGCAACCACCGAGGTTTGAAGGTAACTAGTTCCTAAGTGCTATAATCTCCTTGCGGCTAAAGAAGAATGATCTATGAACCAAATTATTTTCGTCCATGGTCATTATTAGCGCAAGCCTTTGGGCGTTGGTTATCTCCACGACCATGATGCACAAAGTTATCTGTAGGATTCCGTGTATTTAATAGCTCTCTTGCTATATGGGCAAAGAACGATGACGCACAGAGATCGTCACCATCTTTATGCCTACGCTTTGAGGAATTGATCAAACTAGGGGAATCACACATTGTGTGGTTAAAAACGTAGTGCAAATATAAATCCTCCACACCTCAATCACGTCACCTTATTATGATTTTTAAAATCATGTGTTAGGTTGTGTTATAGGATTAAACTATGAAATTAATTTTAACTAATACTTATTCTTATTCATTTTAACTTACTTATTTTTATTAATTTGAAGTAGTAAATTTATTTATAAATAATTTGTATTTGAGTACTGTATATATATACATAAAATGTTTATGACGAAAAGTAGGTCATCAACTTGAAATTATTATTCTAAAATATACTTTTACCAATATGGTTTCAAAAAGTTATTTATAACATTTGGTCAAAAATTAAATATTTTAGTTTTTTATTTTCTACAAAGTTGAAAAATAATCAAGTAATATATATATATGACATGATCTTGAAAGAAAATAAGACCCACCTCATTGAATGATTTCAATTTAAGGTGGCTTTGTTTTTAGGCTTTTGTTGAAGGTAAATTGCTTTCAGTATTTAAATATGTTTGTTTTTTTAACTTTTCTATGACTTACTTTAAAATCTTGAAATTTTTTAGTTGAATAGAAAAAACTAAAATATTTTGGTTTATGTGGTTTTAAATGCTTTTTTCTAGTAAGAAAAACTAGATATATATTCAAATATGAGAAATAATTTATTTATGATTCAATCTTAAACTTTTCTGCGTTAATCAAATAAAAGCATATGTTTTTTTAAATTTTTATTTAAAATTTTATTTTTCTCTAAAAATTAAAAGATTATTTTTTTTGTAAGAAAAACAAACACTAGTCATAACAAAAGTTCTATTTAGTATTAAGTAAAAACAAAACAAAACAAAACAAAACAAACACTACATACACTTAAAATTACAAATAATTTTTAAGTTGTAATATTGAGTTATTTTACTAAGCATGGGATATCTCCAAAGAGACACGAAAGCAAGTTATCCTACTAAACATAATTACTCTTAATGATTTTAAATTACCAAATCATATTATCTCAACAAAGTACCTGAATTAAGAGAAGCAAGGATCCAAGAATTCCCCCGGAGCCAGGGACTTCATACCAAAGCTCCTCAAAGTAGGGGCACATTGGTTGAATCGCATCAACAAGATTGTCAAGTGTGGTTTCTGCACTCCACCGTCAATTTTCTATTTTCCCCTTCAATCAATCTCCCTGCAAATGGATAGTAGCATACAAGCGCCTTACCCAGAGCTTCTCTAATGACTTTTACAGGGTCTTATTTTCCTTTCATTATAGGATTTTTTGGGTAAGACGTTAGTATAGGAACTTAAAAGCGAAGGCTTTCTTATTCGTCTATGTCGGAAAGTTGCTTCACCTCTCGGGGACTGGGATTCGCAGGCCGAATCATCTCTAGATCACACCGTCTAACAGAGAATGCTAGAGGAGATGATGATGATGATGATGATGATGATGATGAGGCCATTTCTTCAGGCACAAGGAGTTTGTTAATGGAGTGGAGAAACGAAGTTAAAAGAAAAAAAATATATAGGAATTTATGAGATGGTTTGCTTTGAGAAGAAGGTGCTAAATTATTTTGTAAAATCAAGGGTATTTATTGAGCCCAAAAACAATTGATCAATAATAAAAAGACCCAAAAAATACATTACAAAATAATAACTTTATTGAACAAAGATGTGACGCCCCAAAACCCGGGGGTCTCGCCTACAACCTGTCAACCTGCGGAAGTCTATGGAAATCGGGTATCCCGATATCACACTCACATGTCTCGTATACCAAGACTCATCTCTGCATATTTAATTCATAAATACACAAAATAACTTCATACAAATTGTGGGTAATAAAACGCGGAGTTATAGCACCTCACTCACACATATGGTACAAATATGTGCATTAGAACCAAATGTTGTTGCAATATACAAAACGGGATATGTATTATGAGTAACAGTTCTCATACATATACAAAAATACATCAAGGCCACAACCCGACCCTCTTCTCAATTGTCGGCCTCTAAGGAGCATCGTCTGCCTGCACGTGACCTGTACCTGAAAGGGGGGTCCCACGATGGGCTAAGCTATGCTCAGTAGAAACAAAACCTACTAGGGCCACTCCCCACCTAGGTGCACATGCAATTGATCATTTCACAATCACACAAACAACACAATCCATGCAGACATGCTATCTATCATGAAAACTACTTGCATGTATGAGACGACACTCTACATGCCCCATCTACCGGGTCAACCTCCGACCCACCACCCAATGCAAGTGCCAATGGGAAATCAATATCGAGTCAGTCCTGACTCCTATCACACAACCCGTAGTTTATGTGATATTTATTTAATCGTTTCGTGTCTTTTCGGGGCAAATATAATTCGGGTCTCAATTGCTGGTCTTTACACCCTCCGACATTTTTCGGGCTTTCACCGATGGATACGTTGTCTAACCAAGTTTTCAGGCTTTTCACCTGAGGGGGGTGTCTATCTCCTACTTGCTACACCCGACACTATTCGTTTTTCATTTTCATTTAACACTGTGTGACTCGATTGGACTTCGTCCCATTCCCGAGCCCACACAATTCAGCACCAAATGAAGTGCCAAATCAATACCATGTACACACACCCATGTGATGCGGTGATTTGTCGTACACCAATGCAATGCAATTGTGCCACTGCACTCAAATTCATGCCCAATGTATGAGGACCTCTACATGGACATTTTACCTTGTACACTAGGTGTGTACCATGAACCCTCATGTCTAATGCACACAACATTTCATATATTCAGTTCAGCATCAACATACATGCAATCATAATATTCCACACATTCAAACCAGATATCATGTACATTTTACGAGATTAATATTATTATATACATCGGGACTATTTGCATGTAATAATATATCCCAGAATTATTATGGTAATAATGATATATTTGCATCTAGTATTGAGATAAGATCAGTCATATAGCCTGCTGCGATTTGGTCTAAATGACGATGTTCAAGCACAACACATTACAAACTCCAATGTGTTTGAAACACCTGCATATTGATAGAAATTTGTACATTTGGTGCAACAATCAGTTTTTCAGCACCGATGTGAGCACCTACTACCACTGAATGACTTATGGCTAGATTTTTGACTCCATGACCTCTCTATAGAGTCCAAGAACACCTGAATTGGGGTTCGGACGAGAGCGTTATGGCCTAAACAACCAGGGCTAAACCCAGAAAATTCTGCATGGTATTCATTCAAGTAATAACAAACCAACCTGGATTTCAATCTTAAAACCCAAAAAAAAAAAAAAACATATACAATAACATGCAGTAACCAGATTAGTTCCAGAAAATTCTGCATGGCATCCATTCGAGTAATAGCACACCAACCTGGAATTTCGTCTTAAACCCAGAAAACAGCATATATAATAACATGCAACAAGATCAGTTCTAGAAAAAATTCTGCATGGTATACATTCAAGTAATAACAAACCAACCTAGATTTTCAGTCTTAAAACCCCAAAAAAACAACATATACAATAACATGCAGTAACCAGATTAGTTCCAAAAAATTCTGCATGGCATCCATTCGAGTAATAACACACCAACCTGGAATTTCAGTCTTAAAACCCAGAAAAACAGCATATATAATAACATGCAGTAACAAGATCAGTTCTAGAAAATTTCTGCATGGTATTCATTCAAGTAATAACAAACCAACCTGGATTTTCAGTCTTAAAACCCAAAATAAAACAACATATATAACATGCAGTAACCAGATTAGTTCCAGAAAATTCTGCATGGCATCCATTCGAGTAATAACACACCAACCTAGAATTTCAGTCTTAAAACCCAGAAAAACAGCATATATAATAACATGCAGTAACAAGATCAGTTCTAGAAAATTCTGTGATATTCATCTGGTAATAACAAACCAACCTAGATTTTCAGTCTTAAAACCCAAAAAAAACAACATATACAATAACATGCAGTAACCAGATTAGCTCCAGAAAATTCTGCATGGCATCCATTCAAGTAATAACATGCCAACTTGGAATTTCAGTCTTAAAACCCAGAGAAACAGCATATATAATAACATGCAGTAACAAGATCAATTCTAGAAAAATTTTGCATGGTATTCATTCAAGTAATAACAAACCAACCTGGATTTTCAGTCTTAAAACCCAGAAAAAAGCATATATAATAACATGCAGTAACAAGATCAGTTCTAGAAAAATTCTATATGGTATTCATTCAAGTAATAACAAACCAACTCAACCAAATGCCATTTCCATGGCCCCAAACAAGGAAATAACCAGGGAGGAAAAATCTCTCACATCTTGAAGTGTGTAGGACCAGTTCTTGATCCACCCAAATATGAAAACAATGGAGGAAAAGCTTCCTCCTCCCTTTCTCCTTTCCTTATGGTTTTCTTTCTCCTCTATTTTTTTCCCTTTTCTCTTTCTTTCTTTCTTCTTTCTAGAACTGATTCCCCATAGGAAGAACTCCTTCCTTAGCTTGATCCATTCCATGTTTCTCCACTAAGCCTAGACATGTTTGCATCAAGGTTGACACATGGCTCAAGTCATGGCATGTGTCACCCATGCCAAGCCATGCACCAACCACTAACATCATGCATTCTAGTAGCATGGCACTTGGCCATTCAAGTGCCAAGTGTCCCCAAGTCTGGTGCCACGTGGCCTACACCTTCATGCCACGTGTCACCTCGCTAATGGCCCTTTCTGCCTCTAAATACGTGAAAATCTTACTGTCTTCGAATTCAACGAAATTCGACTGTGTACCTAGATTTCGCGAGATGAATTTAACGGTTTGATCCGCATCATCATTTGAGATCTAGAAAATTTCCAGGTTTTCAACTTGTGTCTATCGGTTTACTTTATCAGGGGTCTCACATTCCCTTAAAAGAATTTCGTCTCGAAATTCACACACACATATACACACAATCACATGCATATGCAACAGTCATTCAAATGCCAAATGACTAAACCATGTACCTCCATCCTCAAAGAGGAAAGGATATCTGGCACGCATTGTGTCTTCATGCTCCCATGTTGCGTCCTCCACTCCTCGGTGCTGCCATTAAATATCTTTATTTAGCCTCACAATTTTAAGGTCTCAAAATTTGTTTCTGGCCATCCATAATACGCACCAGTCCCTCCTCGAAGGTCCCATCTGCATCGATACCAAACTCGCTCCAATCCACTATATGAGCTGGATCTAGAGTGTACTTCCAGAGCATGGAGACATGGAATACCTCATGGACACCTGATAAACTCGGTGGTAACGCTAATCGATATGCAACTGTACCCACCTTCTCGAGTACCTCGAAGGGTTCAATAAACCCCGGCGATAGCTTTCCTGCTTTAATCCGATTAGTCCCTCCTAGGCATTACCAAGAAGACATGATCACCCACCTCGAACTCTGTAGGAGGCTCCGTTGTTTATCGTAACTCTTCGTCGGCTCGAGCAATGAGAAGACGTCAGATAGGACCCACTTTCAATGGTGTCTCTAATCAAATCCAAGCATGTAGTGGAACTTTCTCCCAACTCCATCCAACAAATTAGAGCTCTACATGGCCTCCCATATAAAGCCTCATACGGTGCCATCTGTATACTCGCCTGTTAACTGTTGTTGTAGGCGAATTCTACCAAGGGCAAATGATCTTCCCAACTACCCTTGAAATCCAGGACGCATGCTCGCAGCATGTCTTCTAAAACTTGTATGGTCCTCTCCGACTGACCGCTCGTCGCATGGATGAAAAGCGGTACTATCAAGAATCGTTACCCCATGGCCTTCTCGAAGTCTACAAAAAAAAAATGCGCCATAAACTTGGGATCCCGGTATGATATTATGGAGACTAGCACTCCTGTAACTGGACAATCTCTTGCACGTATACTCTGCAGAATTCCTCCATAGTGAAGGTCATCCGCATAGCTAGAAAATGTGTCGACTTCGTGAGCCGGTCCACAATCACCCATACCGCATCATGTCTCATGTGCCTGGCGGCGCGGGTCACAAAGTCCATCCTGACATGTTCCCACTTCCACTTAGACACCTCCAATGGTTGAAGTAGCCTTGCTGACCTCTTATGTTCAGCCTTTACCTGCTAACACGTGAGACACCATCGAACAAAGTCTCTAATGTGCCGCTTCATACAGAACTTTCCAGGGTCTCACCGTGGGTCTCTTACACCCTCCAACATTTTTCGGGCTTTCACCCATGGATACGTTGTCTAACCAAGTTTTCAGGCTTTTCACTTGAGGAGGGTGTCTATCCCCTACTTGCTACGCCCGACACTATTCGTTTTCCATTTTCATTTAACATTGTGTGACTCAATTGGACTTCGTCCCATTCCCGAGCCCACACAATTCAGCACCAAACACAATGCCAAATTAGTACCATGTACACACACCCATGTGATGCGGTGGTTCGGTCGTGACACCAATGAGTAATGCAATCAGGCACGCACTCAAACTCAC
>JAEQBH010006826.1:0-171492 GCA_016808115.1 Tetrastigma voinierianum
TTCCACGTTCTTGAGTGATGAGTGTCTAGTGACTCCTAAGCAAGGATGAAAATTTCCGATATTTCGGCCAAATGCTCGATAAAATACTCGAATATCGCGGCGACTGGCGAAATCGTTCATGGAAATTTGTTTAAGGAAAAATCATTTGAAAAAATCGAAATTTAGCCAATATTTGGCCCAGATGTCGAATGTCGGACCGAAATTTAATGAGAAATTCCGTTAGTCTTCGCAGCGCTTGGGTATTTTGCTTCCAAATGCGGAATGCTCGAATATCGGTAAAATATCAGAAGATATATCAAAAATATCGATAAAAATATCGAAGATATATCGGGATATATCGGTGATATATCCAAATGGCCAGGTTTGAAATTCTAACTTGATCCAACGGTTATAGATTCCCAGTCTAGCGGTTTAAAGAGATCCTTGGTCATATTTACTTTAAGAAGTAAATCCAAGCTATAATTAAAATCTGAATATTTTTACCATCCAACAATTATTTTGACCCAAAAAAATCTATAAATACCTCTAAAATCATTCAATTTGATCACAAGTTCTCTCTACAAATATCCAATCTTCATTTCACTCCAAAAAATTTTCTTTGTGATATCTCTTAAATAACTATATATTAGTTTTATTTGATAGTTTATATTAAATTAGTTAATTTAGTAATAAAATATTAATAAATTAATTTTTCATGTTAGTTAATATTTGAAACGAGCATGTGGATGAACCTAAGATTTCCTGTCATAGAAGTTGTAGATACAAGTCAAGACATTTGCTAAGCGACATGTTCGATCTTATAATCAATATTATCGGAACATCATGTCTTGGTATGAGTATTGTCTTTACCAAGATTGAATCCATCCATCAAATGTTGCAATTGAGTCACATCATTCTTCGTTTTGATTTTAAAAACTCATTGCAATGTATATATTTAATTATTAATGTCATTTTTATAATTTTAGAAAGTATTTCCATGAATTTTAAAGTATTTTTATTAATTTTCAATATATCGATATTCATAAAAAATATCCACTGATATATCTCCGATATATAAATATATCCATAAATCACAATCAAATATATCCATCGAAACCAATATTTCCAACCTTGCTCCCCAGGTATGCGATTGTTTACGAAAATCTCAGAAGTTGAGAGATGACTTGAATTAAGTTCATGGGATGGTGAACTTGGGCGGGAGCGGAATAAATGGCCGAGCGGAGGCAGGACTCGAACAAGGGTGGACACATGGCACGGCGTGGGCCACACGATCGAGCTTAAACTAGGTTGAGGACGAAAAGAGAATTAAGGCGAGCCCATTTTCCTCAAGGTCACCTTGAGAGATGAGAAGGAAGGAGGAGAGCGAGCCTCCAAGATCTACGGAGTTTCGTTGATCGAAGTTCGTCGAGCTAAGAACGAAAGTTCATCGCATCAACAAAAGGTACTTGTGGGTACCTAAAAGAGGATTCGTCGAGAAGATCCAAGGAGAGATTTAATCGAAGTTAATGTGGGTTAGGCTTCCTTTAGTGTCGGGCACTTAAAAGGTAAGGGATTCTTCCTACCTTGGCTTACTTTTCACTTTTGGGTTTGGAAAATAGGATTTTTCGATTCTGAACTGTTGTGAAAGAAAATGGGAGTTTGAGTTCTTACTACGATGTTTCTTAGCTGAGCGAGACCTTGGTTCGCCTAGGCAAGTCATAAATCTTCCATGGAAGATTGGTGCTACGCCTAGGTGTCACACCCACAGATTTCGGTCGGGCGGAATTGAGGCGAATCGTGGTTTCGAGTGCGAGGCTGTATAATGGGACTCTTTACTTTTTCTTTTTTTTTATTATTATTTTTTTCAGAGCTTAACTTATACCTATGGGTATACAAATAATTTTTGTAATAACCAAAAGTCATTTACATATACAAAGGAACTACCACCGGAGTGGTATCCATTAAAATCTCTACACATATGCTAAGTCGATTACTTATACAAATACTTATACATGTACATATCTAATACAAACATCGAGATCGGAAACTTGATCTTTGGTGAGCACCCTATCTACGAGATGGCGTCTGCGTGGTGTGGAGTCACCCCATCCTCTTTATCTCCTCTTCGGTACCTACAGTTGAACACGTGCTAGAAACTTTACGCTTAGTGGGAACATATAAACGATAACGACCCGATAACAATCGCGAGTCACTATCTTTTTACATTTACTTTTACTTATGCATATCACGAAGCCTATTCTTATGTGACTTCTAACTCATATCATATTATACATGTAGACTTTATCTTTTTCAGATTCCATATCATTATCTTGTTCGTATTACCTCCATGTGTCATGTCTTTTACAAGTTTCAATTCATATCTTCTACATGTATGGCATGCTAGATCATATTCAAAACAAACTTATACATCTACAATGGCAAATAGGAACATATCAAGTTATATCTAATACATACGAAGTCAAATTATACTAATACACTAGTTTAATTCATTTAGTTATCGTTTTTTAAATTTTCATTTTCAAAAAGTTTAGCGACCGAATCCAGGCTTGACTTAGATTGGTGGATCTGGCCGAGGCCGGTTTACTCTGACGTTTTCAATTATCATCTCAAAACATTTGCTTGGTTTTATTAAATTTTCATTTTCAAAAGTGTCGCGACCCGAATCCCCGACTTGACTCGATTGGTGGATCCAAGTCGGAGCCCGGTTTACTCCGACGTTTTCAATTATCTTCTCAAAACATTTTGTTTGGTTTATTCCATTATAGACTTTAATTCTGTGGAAAACATTTCATTTGAGCAAGCCATAAACATTTACAAATAACAAAATGCATTTACAAATAAATGCCTTTATATCCACATATACTCATGCTATTCATTTTCGCATGCTTTCATTTTACACATCATTTATCGTATCCATGACATACATTTTCAATGCAATAATTCAATTCACAATTCAATTTATGAGATTTAAGCATATACATAAAAATCCCATTTACACTCGTCAATGTTGGTCATTTCACTTTGACTATCCAATTCACATTTATGATGGATTCCGTTTAATGAATCCCGCCCTTATTATCATTCGATTATGTGCCTACACATTTTACAATTCGGTCTCCCATCATGTCGGATGTTGTTTGGTGTACCCCGACACGTGGTATTACTCATTCGGTCTCCCATCATGCGGATCTTTGTTGGTGCACCCCGGACCACGTGGTATCACTTGTCGGTCTCTTATCATGCGGATCTTTATTTGGTGCATCCCCGTTGGCGTGGTATCGGTGTCGATCTCCCATCATGCGGATGTTGTTTTTGTACTCCGGAAGCATGATGTCTCATTCGGTCTCCCCATCATGACGGATGCTGTTTGGTACATCCCGACACATGGTATCACTTATTCGGTCTCCCATCATGCGGATCTTGTTGGTGCACCAGGCCACGTGGTATTATATTCGGTCTCCGTCGTGCTATTCGGTCTCCCGTCATGCGAGATATTTGTTGGGTGCACCGACCACGTGGTATCGTTATTCGGTCTCCCATCATGCCGGGATCTTTGTTGGTGCATCCGGAACATGTGAGTATCGGTAAGCTCACCATCGCCATCAAAGCCGGATGCAGATTGGTGCATCCCGCCAAGTGGGACATTTCTTCAATGCCATACGCTATCATGACGGATGCCGATTGGTGCATCCCGCCAAGTGGGACATTGGAAAATTTCGGGGTGCCCTTGTGACGGATGCCGATTTGTACATCCCGTCAGGCGGTTCATTCGATATATCAATCAAATCACATTTATGACGGATTCCGTTTAATGAATCCCGTCTTTATCATCATTCACATTCATTCAGTTTTCAATATCACATTTCAATTCCATATTCACTTTCGTATTCACATTTATGGCCCAGTTAGTTTGATGAATCCGGAATCCCTTACATTATCGTCGCATTCATTTGGTTTTTCAAATATCCCATTTCAATTCCATAATCACTTTAGTATTATCTTTTCAAAGATATGATCTATGTACTTATTTCATATACTCATTTCTATACTCATTCCGTATACTCATTCCTTATACTCATTCACATACTCATTCATGTGCTCATTTCATATACTCATTCACATACTCATTCATATATACTCATTCATATGCTCATTTACATATACTCATTCATATACTCATTCACATACTCATTCATGTGCTCATTTCATATACTCATTCACATACTCATTCAAATATACTCATTCATATACTCATTTACGTATACTCATTCACGTATACTCATTCATATAATCATTTACGTATACTCATCCATATACTCATTCATATATTCATTCACGTACTCATTTCATATACTCATTCACATATTCAATCATGTGCTCATTTCATATACTCATTCACATACTCATTCATATATACTCATTCATATATACTCATTCATATACTCATTTACGTATGCTCATTCATATACTCATTCATGTATACTCATTCATATATTCTTGTCCCTCAATGAATCTATTTTACTTAGAAATTGGAATCATTCCAATTGGAACATCCAAACTAAAGTTATGGCACTTTCATGCCAATCTAGTCAATTTACCGATTTTACCCAAGGGACAGTTTGCAATACTCATTTTCCAGTGTCTTGACTCCATATTTGACACTTTTACTTTGTACTCATTTAAATCTAAGGTGCTGAGGGTTCTTCTCAATTGTAATCACCCAAATCGAACCGAGAACTGAGTTCTGTCTAAACAACCCCGAGACTACTCTATCTTCAAGAAACATAACTTGAAATTTGGCAGACTTATGGCCCACTGAGTGAATTTTTGGGCCACATAGAATCCGCATTTGAAGGTACCTATTTCTGGATGTTTGGTTCTCCTTGAAGTCTAGTTGAATTAGCCACTTGAATCACTCAAATCGAATAAGAAATGAGCAAGTTATGGCTAAAATCAGCGGTCAAAATAGAAGCGGGGTGTCTTAGGTACATGTGTGACATATCTTAGTACATATTCGGTCTGAAGGGTGTCTTAGTACATGTCAAGGTGTCTGGGTACATGTCACCGAAATGCCCCGGAATGTGTGTTTTCTCCCATTTTCCATATGTTGATACCCAAATCAACCCAATACTCCATAAACACGTTAAGACCACTCCGAATTCATCTTATAATCTCTTTTTCTACTCTAATTTATCATTCAATACATATCTTTCTTCCAAACCTTTCATGATTCTCTCCCAAAACAATTCTAATATGGGTGCCCATACACATAACAAATACAAAGGATTTGTTAGGGTTTGTTCTAGCAAACTCCTTTACTTTACATTTTAAACCATGAATCCGTCTCGAGGAAGGATTCATATTCTTATTATACTATTTAGGTTTACCCAACTTACTTTCCATAATTTTTGGGTTAAGATGAAACCCTAGCAAAACCCTAGGTTTGGGCAAGATAATAATCATACAAACCAAAGATCCATACTCAAGTTTAGTAGTTCCATACCTTTTTTAGCTTGCTTGAACTTCTCTCCTTCTTCCTCTCTTCTCTTCTTCTTCTCTTCCTCTTCCTCTTCTTCTCTCTTTTCCTCTCCCCTCTCTCTCTCTACGGTTTGGTCCCCTTCAAAATGAGACCAAATTTGGTCTTAAATCCATGTTTTGATAAGGCCATGTTTGGCCAAGTCATTTTTAATTTCTTTTCTCATTTTTGCATCTTAGTCCTCCATTTCTCTTCTATTTTCTGTAACATTAAGAATTTCTATTTTGAAAAATCTCCGATCTTTTCACAATTTCCATAATTGCATATCAACTTATTGATTTTGCCTCTCATATCCTCAAGTAGTAAATTACATATTTACCCTTGGCTTTATTATAAATTTGGTCTCTTATCTTATTTCCGAGAAAAATTCCATTTAGCTTTTAATATACCACACAAAGCAGTCAGAAAGCGTGGGAGTATGTTGGGTGTTACACTAGGCATAAGGAAGGCTCACCTACCCATAGGGGTCCACTTAGGCGTGGACATGCTCGCCTAGGCGAACTTGGGAACATAGATTATGGACTTTACGGTCGCCTAAAGCGGCGTTGTTTACTTTAGGTGAACCACTACCTGCTGGGCGGAGGCGGCGGGCTACGCTGGCGAGCTGCTATTGTTCGAGCTAGTGTTTGTGGTTTGTTGTGGGTCGGTCTCGTGGCTCGGTTTGTGATTGATTATGGCTATCTTCGGGGGCCATTGTGCGACTTGTTTGAGTGTGTCATTTCTTAGGTAAGAGTGACATATTTGGATGTTAATTTGTGTGCTCTAACATGTTGACATGTGATGAATTGGTGTGTGCAATGCCCATGACATGGCTTGATTGTTAGTGTGCCACTATTTGATAATGTAGTGACTTGTTTTGATGTCAATATGAGTGCTCCAACGTATGGACATGTGATGAATTGTTATGTGCATTGGCCATTACATGGCTTGGTTGTTTGTGTGTCATTGCTTGATCATAGAATGACATGTTGAATGTGAATGTTGATATATGCTTGCATGATATATTGACATGAATGAAATGATGTATGAAAATTATATGCATATAGATATAATTGTCCATGATGCATTGGTGATATGCATGACTAGAAGTGTCCATGTAGCATTCATCGTGCATATGACATGATATAACATGCAATGGCATCTTGCATTGCATATGCATGGGGACATCGCATTAAATGGGTGTGAGTGCATGGTTGGTAAATCGACACTGCGTTTGGTGTTTGATTGTGTGGGCTCGGTTAAATGGGACAACATCCAACACAGTCACACAGTTGACTAAAATGATAAAGAAAATATGTTTTCGGTATCAGCAAGAAGGGATAGATCCCCTCTCGGGTGAAAGACCCGCTAATTATGGTCAGACATAGTCCCCGACGGTGAAAGGCCGTAAAAGTGTCTAGGTTTGTGGAGCCCGCGGTGTGACACCAAAAATCCGCTACCCACATAAAGGCGCATGGTTTTGAATATAAAATGATCATTGTGATGTATCATCCAAATAGATTTTGGTTTATAAACAAATTAAATTTGTTTTGAAAAATGATCATTGGATGTCATCCAAAATGACAATTTATCACCCATGGGCCTAGGCGTTGTGTGAGGGAATCGGTGATGACTTCGGCGCATGGTACATGGTGAGTCATCTCATTTCATGGCATGGCATGTAGGATTCGATATAGAGTTGGCATGTTCTTGTTGGAATGTGAATGTAAAATGTTGAGTGAACATTGCATGTGCACTTAGGTGAAGAGTAGCCCTTGTAGAAGGTATTCTCTACTAGGCGTGGCTCACCCTTTATGGGGCAGCCATACGGTATAGAGTCGAGCAGATGGACAACGGTCAGATGAGGCCGTGATTATGAAGAAGGCCGACATGTGGCCTTGATAAATTTCTTTGTAAAAGTGCTAGGGACAAACTTGTTCTAGCAAGTATTTTGTATAAAAGAACTGTAATTAAATTCTTTTGAACTATTGCCAATATAGTCGGGTATGTAATAATGGTAAGAGGGTCATGATCGGACTCTTATGGACTGTGTTTAAGTGTCTTATTCTCATATTTCTAACTTAAATATGAATGAATGGGTCCTAATGAAGGGACATATCGAGGTGGTGCCGAGTAAGTCGGTGTTTAGGAATAAATGGTACCAGTCCAATACTAAGACTTGGGTGCACGATGACCTAAGGTAGAAACTTCCACAGGTTAACTGCTAGTCAACGGGACCCCCGGGTTTTGGGGCGTCACACATTTAGCTTCCATAACTATCTTCGTACAAAATTTGCTTAATGAATTATGAGGGAGATATAAGAACTTACATCCCATACTCATGTTGAAACCAACATGTAGCAAGGATATATATAAAGCTGACTTAGTCGTTTAGGGGGAAATGCTCGAAAGTAGTCTTTAGATTCTTTGTGCTCTTTATTTTCCTTTTCCTTGCATTTTTTGATAACCAAAAAAACTAAGAAATGAGTTAGCAAAGAGAGCCAGGCCATGCAGGTGGGTTGGAGACTTTTCTTTGCATACGTTTCCATTCTAAATAGGATAAAGACTTTGAATCCTCTATTCTCTTCCTTTCTTCTTTTAACTTATTTGTTATAGGGAAATTGAGAAAACAGAAAAAGAAAGTTGATCTTGTAATGACTTCGTATGGATTCGAGAAAAAAGCGAGGCGGAGTCGGTATGACTCGACCGTTGTATCGCCCTCAGCTCATTATGCCAAAGTCGATAAATCAATACTCATCAATAAATCGGTAAATGCTCCAGATGAACTGGTTGAGTTTACGAGTTAACTTTCGGTCAACTTGATCAAAAATTACAAATCCCATGTGATTTCATAGAGGATCTCCATGCAATCTTTCATATCACAACAAAAAATGCAAAATTTTGTTCTGATGAACCAAAAATTCCTCCTAAAAGAAAAAAAAAACAACCCAGAATATGAAATCTGGATTTATCGCATAGAGAAAGAGGGGGAGAATTTTGGATATTTTGAATCACTGTTGCAAAGAAAGTTCTTTGGAAAAGAGGCGAAAAGGGCCTAAGGAGTTTAGATGCGTGTTTGTAGCAAGAGTGAGTGAAGAAGGGAAGGAGGAAGCGAGGGTGGAAAAGTGCAGGTTTGGGTCTCGCCATATCCATCTATCGCGAGAAGGAGGAGAGAGAAGCTCCACCTTCTCTTGCTTTCCTTTTAATTTTCAACAGTCTATATTTTTGTGTTTAACCTTTTTGCAGTAGCTACACCTTCCATTGAAGTACTCCTTCCTTTCTCCCATGCAATAAGCGCCATCCTTAAGCCCTTTAGACTTCATACCAGAAAATTTCTTCTCATTAGGCTTGAATCCTTGTCTCTTCTTTTGGAAAAGCTTCTTGGACTTGTCTACCTGATGTGATATCATAGCAGCGAATCTCACCCTCTTTACCTTAATGTCATCCTCTTCCTTAACAAGAATAGAAGTCATTTCCTCCATGCTACAACCTTCCTTCTTGGTATTCAAACTAGACCATATATTATCAAACTAAGATGGAAGACTCTTCTTTATAGAATATGTCAAGAACTCCTCTCTAATGTCCATCTTAAGGCCCTTGACTTATTATAATAGGAAAGAAAGTAACATAATTTGGTCTCTCACTCCTTTGACTCCCATCATACTCGGTATTATTTAAAAGGTCCAATTAATGATGCTTCTCATTCATATTAATCTCCTCACAAAGTCCCTTTGTTGTATCCACCTTAGGAATTCTAGCATATATAACTTCATCCTTGCAATTCTCCATTATCATCATCATACAACACTTGTTAGAGTGCTTCCAATCCTCATAAAGTTTCTTAATAGTTGCACTGCTCTCATCAATCGATGTCTCGGGTGGGATCTATCTTCAAAGCCAAATCCAATTTCATAAATGTCAAATTCATCACTAAAATCTTCTTCCACTTTTGATAATTTATCCCATTTAATTTCATCATGGCATTCAATGGCAGAATATTCAGGTTGCTACTAGCTAAATTTGTGAAAATAAGAAACTCTGACAAGACATTTAAAATATATAAAACAATATATTTTCCAACCCCTCGGCCACAAAACATAATCCAATGTCAGCTAGGAGTCTTTGTATCACTAATATTACCCTTTCGCGGGCTAGGGACATTCAATCAAATGCATTGACAATACTAGAGCTAATAAGAACTTGGTTTTATATTGTAGAGGCATTTGTTCAAATATTGAAATTCGGCTATTATAATTGTATCATATTATTCCATCTAACAAAGAAAGAAATTTTCTTTAATTCACATGCATATATATTTTATTTGAAATTGCACATCTGATCAGAACTTTGAGAGTCATGTAAGACGAGCAATAGAAACTGAGGCGAAAATCATAGAATAGATGAGATGTTCCAACACAGCAATAAACCCTTCTTTGGTGTCGGCATATTTTCATCATTATTATTATTATCATTATCATTATTATTATTATCATGATCATGATCATCATCATCATCATCATCATTATTATTATTATTATTTTATGACGGTCAATCTCGATTTCGAGATTATTAGAAGCCCTCGAAAAAAAAAATCCATGTAAGCAAACGAAGGAGCCATTTAGATCCGTATATTTTGGCTATGATACCAATTGTTTGAAATATTTGAAAAAGATACACAAATCGAAAACATACATAACAAATTCATTTGAAGCATAAAATATACTAACCTCCAAACTCAACCATCGATAAATCATATATGTAATCCTGTAAGACAGAAAACACCATAACAGTAGTGTCTATGGACACACTACTCTCAAACAACTCTCTGATTTATGAAAACCCTAATCATAAAATATAACATATCATTGTTAACTTGTTCTAGGCCTTTTATAGTTTGTGCAAATCATAATGGGCTTTAAAGAAAGTTAGTCCTCCAGTTCAATGGGCCAACTAGAGTCTTATAAAGAGTATGTGACTAAGGGTCCTACTACAAAATAGTAAACAAGTCATGCCCATTAATGACATAAAATTGGCCCTATAAGTAGGTAATAGTGATTATGCTATTTCCACCAATATTTATTTATCTTGCACATACTTGTTATATTTATTTAACTCATCAATATAAATATTAAATAATTTAAGAATATAAATAAATTTCTAATTAATTTTATTTTTATTTGATTTTCTTTAACAATTTTCATAACAAACAAACATAGAATTGGCCTTGGGTACACCATGGGCGGGCTCGATTCCCAGCGGCCGGCCCACCAGTGCTCGGTTCCCCCAGCTTGGCCGGCCCGGCCAAGGGCCCAGAGTGGACTAGGCCCTAAAACCGTCAACCCAGACGGTGGAAGTATCGGGAACGCCGGGCGATCCACCGGGTGCCGGGCGCCTCTTATCTCGGATGCCTCCTTTCCCAATGCGCCCAGTGCGAGATGACTCTTCTGATGCTTCCTTTCCCGGTAAGCGACTACCCAAGCGAAATTGTGGCTCTTCATGATATAAGTATATGTTCTCTCGAGTCGGTAGCCCCGCCTCGACGGAATAGGAAGGCAGTATTACCAACAATGGCGGATTCGGAAGCGGTTACATAAAAGAAGAACAAGTCATTCTTCTAGAAATGAGAGCCACCTTCCCCTATCTTTGTGGGAAGAAATCGTCCACTTTCCATGAAAGGTGGATCCCCTTTCTCCCTCGCCAAAGAGAAAATAATCACACCAGTAAGTGCGACATTCTTAATTGAGATACTTGCTCTTCGACTCTCAGTCTTCCCGAAAAACTAACTATGCCATCGGAGTGACGGAACACCTGCATGTGCTGCTATTGTTTTACGGGTTGCGGTAGGCGGTAAATGCCCAGACGATTCACTAACTGCGAAGTGCAGGCTACAGTTGGCGAGTGTGGGAAGAGACGAGCAAAGTCTCGGAGGTGATAGCGAGGCTTGGGTACACCCACTCCCGAATTGATCTCTGATCTCAGAGGCCTTAGCCGTTCTCGAACATCACCCAGGATAGTGAACTCACCATCATGTCTAGCAAACCATCCCCACGAGGCCAGTTCCTCCTCAGCACTAAGAAATGGAGGCAAGGCAAGAGGAATAGGCCGGGCGGTGGCGGATTCTTGGCGAACACGCGAACCCGATTGGGGGAGGATAATGGCTGAGCCGGTTGGAGGCCCGGTGGTAGAAATCCGCGGGGACCTCCCCTCCTTCCTCCATCTTGTCGACAAAGGCAAAGGTCGATGTACTGACTGACGATGACCTCTGCCGCCAGATAATGATTATCTTAAAGCTCTCAGTTCCCACGGCGTTCACACGTCCACGAGCCGTGGAAATGATCGAGGAAAAGGCCCCTCGTTGACCCAGCCGTCCATATTTTCCGCGCATAGCAGCCGGGTTCGGAGAAAGCCAGCGAGGGACGACGCGGTCGAGCCGGCTCATGAATATGTGCTAGGAACGACCGGGCGTGTTACCCATTTACCATCGTGTACCCCCGCCCGGAAGGTGGCTACCGCCCACAAATGTTTTCTCCTCAGCCTCAAGGGACCATAGGACATGCTCCTCCTCTCCCCTCTGTCAACATATTTTTTGGATTATGATCCACTCCCCACGACTTCTCTATCTTAGATCCTTCGCCATGTACAAACGGCTTTTTCTGATCGTACGATCCGCATGTTCCATTTGACAAGCGATTATCCTCGGCGCAGGGACCCGATCGACTTACGTGTAAAGTGTTCGGCCCCGGCCTCCCGAGGCTGACGGCAGGTTCCACAAGCTTAGGAGGGTCGATAAACTCATTATGAGAGTTGTGGGCCACGTTCGTCTCCCAGTATCCGTGCTCAGTTAGGTAGAAAGGGAATATCAGCACCCTCCAGGCTATCCTCAAACGGGAAGGTGAATCCATCCGAGACTTCACATGCAGGTTCGGACAAGGCTGTCGGTGATTGATATTCTGATATGGATACGGTTACGCAAAACTTAAAAGAAGCTTTGGGCCGACCACGTTCGATACAGTCTTTATCCACATGTCTGCTTAGGCGTATGGGAGGGATGTATCGATGGGTGGATAAGTTCTATATTTGGAAGGCAGACATTTGAGTCGCCTCCACGGTATGTGATATTTTCAGTGGCAAGCCCAGGCATCTGAGCTCATCGAGCAAGCCGGCCAAAATAAAAATTCGAGCGCCGAAGTGGTCAAGAGGAAGGAGCCCCAGTTCTCACTCTCAACATACTTTATGTGGCTCCTACATATGCGGGATCTCCCCAGATTTAATTAGCCCCCACACCTATGAAATTGGTCTAGACCCATTATAATGAATCCACTAGGTGTGTGGTCATCCTTAGGGACCATGGCCATGAAACCAACCACTACCAAAGCTTGAAATTCCTAGTGGAAAATTTATTCGAATTTTGGGCTCCTCGAAGGTATGTTGATAACTTGACAGGTGGGGTAGCGGGGCCGCTCCTATAGGCGGCTTGAAATTAGTTTTTGATATTGAGCATGCCTCGGGCCCCCGACTAGCCATCAAATTTATACTAGAGGGACTGGCCAATAGCCAGTATCAGTCCAAAAAGCAGAGGAGAAAAATGCTCTGGCGGTAGCCAATTAGAGCCGGAGTAAACACCTTCTTTTGGGAGAACACCACGACTGGGGGTTGGCGGCACATTATCCCTTTCCTATTAACCACGGTCATTACCCCTCATTACGATGCCTTGTACTTACTTTGTGTGTGTGCCGGTTTGATGTGCCTGAGTCCTCGTCGATCCCAGCTAAGTGGGTCGTTCTTACCTCCCGGCCACCAAAAATGTGCCTTAGGTGACATAGGTCGATTCATAGCTTTATGGTAGCGAAAGGGAATAAAGGCTAATCCTACCTGACTTAAGGCCATCTTATTCGATAAGATATGATGAGTGTCAGTGTTTGCTCTTAGGCGTTTATTTCAGATTCACAGTACATTTGAAACCCTTCTTAGCTACCTAAGGGAGCCAGCAAGGGATGAATGGAATGAGGAATGCGGCCAGGAGCATTCATGGAAATCAATGATACGACAAAGCCCACGATTCTTGTGAGCACGGAGCCGGTGACACCTACACCTCTACTGGCCTGCAATATAGCGTGTGGCAACGCATTTTAAAGAATGTGGGATTAAAGTTAAAGCATGTGTTCTTTTCGACCAAATCCTTAGCAAGCGAGACGAGATATAGCCACCTGAGCAGCGCCTTAGCCCTTCGGACAGTAGCCCAAAAGCTTCGCCCATACTTCCAGGCTCATCCCGTTGTGGTGCTAACTGATCTTTCACTCCGAGGCATAATTCATAAACCTGATATGTCTGGAAGGATGGTTCGTTGGGCAATGGAGTTAAGCGAGTATGGCATCCAGTATAAGCCGAGACTTTCGAATAAGGGGCAAATCTTAGCTGACTTCATCGCAGAAATCCCGCAGCTAGACACCTGCTCGATAAAATGGGCTAGTGGACACTCTACGTCGATGGGGCTTCCAAACAAACCGGGGCAGGCATTGGCTTGCAATTAATCTCCCCAACCAGGGAGAGGATTGAACAGGCAGTACGGTTAGGCTCCAGCGCCACCAACAACGGATTAGAGTACGAGGCCATGATAGTCGGACTCGAGCTCGCACTAGCCATGGGTGTTGACAATCTTTCGGTTCAGAGCGATTCACAACTAGTTGTCGGACAGGTTAACGCAGAATTCGAGTCCAGGGATCCTCGAATGGCGAAGTATGCTTCCCTAGTCAAGCAGAAATTAAATACCCTCTCGACCTGGAAACTTGAACATGTCCCCGGAGATTTGTAATGAAGGAGTCGATGCCTTAGTGTCATTAACACTTCATTGCCGATAAGAGCTAGTATTTCTCCCCATCTACTATCAAGCCGACTCCTCGTCGCATGCCCAGTAAGGTAGATAGAGGAAGTTCCCGAGTCTGCGGATGGACCCCATACTACTATACATAGTACGTTAGTACTTACAGGTAGGTGTTTTGGAATCAACAAAATTTATATCCTAAAAGTCCTACTGCCGTAGCAAAGCTACTGCAGTATAGTGGCTCTAGGGTCGAACTCAGGGATGGGTTTTCTTTGTACAAATGATTTGCAATGGAGTTTAAAATGGTGAATTTCACTTTGGATTTAAGGAATTTATAAAAACAGTGAGAATTGGTTGTTTGCAGGCTGAAAATAAAATAAGAAAAAATGTAAATAGAACCCCTTAGTATCGGGATCTGCGGGCTTAGGATCCTAGGGCAGGCGAGGCTATCTGGGGTCATTTCCTCGCGTTAAGGAGGATGACCTATACTCATATCCCGAACCGGATCTTCAATTAGCTATAAAACCTAACCCTTAATAATTATCCTTTGAAAAATGGTACTCAGGCATCCAGTGGTCTCTCAAACGATGAAAAACAACTCTCCTTGACTCACCTCACAAGGGATCATAAATGGTAGCCAACAAACAACAATGGATCTAACATTAAGCATCAGTAGGCCCCGAAAAGATTATCAAGTAATAACCATTCAAGGTGAATCTAAGGAGATTTAAACCTACGGTTAAGGGAAACACAAAGGCGCGAGTGAGTACAGCGTGAAAACCATGGAACCCTTAGCTGGGTTAGATCCTGCACCCGGCGCCCTTCCCGCATAAGGAGGAAGGGTTTCTATGACTCATCCTTAGTTGTCATCCTCGAGGGTGTTTGGCAGCCAAGTAAGTGATGGAAGAAAGGGAGGAAAATGGAAGAAAGGAAGCGTGGGAAAACCCTGCCCATTGTCTTTGTATTGTCGAAAGTCTCCCATAGCAGTGTATACAAATGGCTTATATAGCCACGAAGACAAATACCAAAAACAACAAAAGCATTTAGCTGTTCTGAGACGAGTAGGAAGAAACCAAAATGCAACAAAAAGCGGTCCCACGTGGCTGCGAGGAGAGGTGAACAGTGGCTAAATTGTGAATAGTGTTGCATGATGAACAATGCTCGCAGGAACCAAATTTCGCAGGTGCTCCAATTTCCTTGTATTTTCTTCTCTTCTTTCATACGGTCTACGTCTGCAATGCGAGTTTGACTCGAATTCTTCGTGCTTGGATCGACTCAGCTTAATTTAAAGCATAAATAGCTGCAAAACTACAAAATTAGCCATAAAATGTGATCGGTAGAATAGCGAGGACCTTAATGTGTGCAAATTGGGTTAGTACGCGTTAGTACACAAAAGTGCTGAAAACCTTAAATAAACAAGGTTGAAAATAGCACTTTTTGAGCCTTAATCACACCCCCAATTCTACACATTGCTAGTCCACTCAGCAATGCAAAGAAAGAAGAGCGAGCAAATAACAAAAATATATGGTAGTTCAAAAAGATTGTGAAAATGTAAGGCTTAACACTTAATGAGAATCATCGAAACTTAGCCCGATAATTATCGAGAGAGAATAAACGCCATACGAGTTGAATATCAAAGAGTTTCCTTCTACGATGACTCAACCGAGAGACTTCACTTGAAACCTAAGTGTTTAATTTGATCGAGTTCTCAATAATAAAGCGCTAAGTTGCACTCCCCTCAACCAAGCTACTATAACATACCTAGGACACTAACTTGACCCTAAATAGTCAGGACCCACTCTTATTCCACAACTCTTTTTGTGTTGTAGAGTGCAATCTTCGAGGAATTGACCTCCATAAAGTCCATTGTAACATGGATCTAGGTGACTCGACGATTAAGGCTTAGGGCACCAAGTCATAAGGATCTTTCGACCACTAATATGCGGGTTTCACCCGGGACTTGAATGATTTGAGGACTCCCGGCACCTGACTACTAAGCCTCACCCATCCACCCATGTAGTAGGCCCAAATTGGTGGCTCCCAACCAATTGGCTTAGGGCACCGGGCTTTAAAGGCTTTCGCCATATACCCCTCGGACCGTGCTCGGGTTTCAAGGCAAAGCGTTGCAATTTTCTTCTTTTTCTTTTCTTTTCTTTTTCTTTTTCACTTCTTTTTATTTTGGAAGACACATTGGCCTTCTTTTCATGGGGGTCCTTAACCTATTAAAGGTAGTCAACGAAACTAGGGTAGGTTTTGCAAAGTTTAGGAGGTGAACGGTTCTGACCTATTGTTGGCCAGTGTGCCTTTGTGTTGGTTAGCTAAAGATGGAAGAAAAGGTCGGCAGCAAGGATTCAACTAATCATCCACTCAACTAGGCATGGCATCAATCTAACATCAACAGGATTAGACAAAGTTTCAATTTTCCAATTTGCAAGTTAAGCAAAACCACAAAAAAAATAGGTGTAATTTGAATTGAAAAAGTAAGTTGTATAGTATAACAGCTTCACAAAAACCAACAAGCCACTAAACATACAAAAATGGAGAAGCACTCAAAATAATAACAAAAACATAAATAAATGTCCCTTATTACGCTAACTCCCCTGACCAAATGTCACATTGTCATGATAGGGCTTGGATTGAAAGATTAGAGAAGGAAGTGCTACTGTGATGGGGAAATGTACTTGTTGTTGGATAGGATGCTTTTATGACTTTCCATAGGCACTTATTCACTCAGTTTGGGCTTCAAATAAACAAGTTAGGAGAAGAGAGGAAAAAAAGTGACTTGATTGGGTATTTTGAAAATTACATCTTCATAATAATTTCAAAAGTGTTCTTTCTGACTATATTTGGATTCTACACTCTCTAGCTTTCCAACGGTACAGCAGCTTAAAATTGAGTTCGGATGAAAGTTTATGGGTAGAAAGCAGAATTGGGCTCTGAAAATAGAGGGTTGCGAAAATTCACGGGTTGTGAAATTTCGCAGTCTTGGCCATTTATTTTTATTTTAATAATAAAAAATAAAAAAAAACAATTTTATATAATTTTTTTTGAAAGACCAAAATTTATATATATATATATATATATATATATATATATATATATATATATATATATATATATATATATATATATATATAATTTAGTCTTCAAAAATTATACTAAAAAAAAAATTTATTTATTTTATTATTAAAATAAATAATAAATAATTCGCGGTCATATTATGAGTTGCAATTACACAACCCCATAGTCCCAGCATTGCGATTTTTTTCTGTGAAATGGCTAAAAGCGACAGTAAAATGATAAAAGGAAAATTCACCAGAACTTGTGATGAGAATCACAAGGGTTCAACAGCTCGTCAAATGCACTTAGGAACCATCCTCGGCAACGGCGCCATTTGATTCGTGCCACAGTAGGTGCATTGGAATCAACAAAATTTATATCCTAAAAGTCCTCTTTTTGTCGTAGCAAAGCTGCTACTTGATATAGTGGCTCTAAGTCGAACTCGGGGATGAGTTTTCTTTGTACAAATGATCATAGTGGGAGTTCAAAATGGTGAATTTCACTTTGGATTTAAAGAATTTATAAAAACGGTGAGAATTGGTTGTTTGCAGGCTGAAAATAAAATAAGAAAAAAATGTAAAATAGAACCCCTTAAAGTATCAGGATACTGGGCTTAGGATCCTTGGGCAACTGAGGTCCAGTAGTCATTTCTCGCTTTTGTGGGAGTGACGCACTTATAGTCATCTCTCCTAACCGATCTTCATTTAGCTATAAAACTCTAACCCTAATAATTATCCTTTGAAAATGGTACTCACTAAGCATCGTTGGTCTTCGACAAGGAAAACAACTCCTCGACTCACCTCACAAGGGATCATAAATGATAACTAACAAACATCAATGGATCTAAATATTGGGGTTAATCCAACGAGCCCAAAATATTATCAAGTACTAACCATTCAAGGTGAATCTAAGGATTTGTCCCGCGCTTAAAGGAAACACAACCGCCAATGAGTACCGTTGAAAACCATGGAACCCCCACCCTACCACAAATCTCAAGAGACTCAAGACCCTCTTCCCTTTCAAGGGAGGAAGGTTTAGCCAACCATCCCTTTGAGTTGTCATCCTCAAGGGGTGCTCAAAACCGAGAAAGTGGAAGAAAGGGAGGGAAATGAAGAAAAGGAAAGTGAATAGAAACTCTACTCACAGCCTCAGATACGAAGTCTCCCATAACAAGCATACAAATGGCTTATATATAGCCACCAAGATGTGCTTAAAATACCAAAAACAACAAAGCATTTAATCATATAAGGACAAAATGGGAAGAAACCAAAAAATGCAACAAACGGTCACTTCACTGGCCAAACCGCAGGAGAGGTGAACAAAGGGTCGACTATGAATAGTATCAGATGAACAAGATCGCAGAACCACTCTACTGCTCCAATTTCCTTGTATTTTCTTCTCTTCTTTCCTTCTCGGTCTTAACTGCAATGAGTTTGACTTTAATTCTTCGTGCTTGATCGACCAACAATTCTTGCATAAATAGCTTGCAAAACTACAAATTAGCCACAAAATGCGATCAAGAGAATAGCGGTGGACCTTAATGTGCAAATGTTAATTACGCTGATTAGTACACAAAAAGTGCTCAAAACCTTAAATAAACAGGATTCAAAATAGCACTTTTTGGGCACTAATCACATAGCCACGGGGGAACTACCTAATGACAGAGACAAGGCTCACAAGGTTCGGGATTCAAATACTAGATTCTCCATGGTAGACGGCACTATACAACCATCCTCTCAGGCGCCATACCATGTCTAACCCTCAGTAAAGCCAAGATGTATTAAATGAACTGCATGAAGGCATATGCGGAATCACCCAAGGGGGAAGAACTCTACACACCAAGCTCACTCAAGGGTATTATCGCCAATTATGAAGTCGACATTGACACGTCAAGAAATGTGGATCCTGCTCAACGTCCCCTATCTTGAAATCACCGGTGCAAGACTTGGTCTCCATCTCTAGCTCGTGGCCATTTGCTCAATGGGGGATTGATATAGTCGGTCCGCTTCCCACTGCATCGGCTCAAAAGAAACAATTATTGGTCGCCACCGATTATTTCAATAAATGGATAGAGGCTAACGCTTTCTCGTCAATCAAAGATAAAGATGTTACTCGGTTTATCTGGAAAAACATTGTCTGCCGGTTCGGCATCCCAAGATCTGTCGTGTAGATAACGGGCCACGGTTGATATATTGCAAGTCTCTAGGGACTTTCCAGGAATTGAAGATAAAATTTATACTCTACCCTCGGTATCGCAGAAACAGTGGCGAAGAAATTTATCGATAAACCACGTTATTTGCCTGTGAAGCGGGTTCAGACTCTTATAAAGAAAAATGGGTGGAAGAACTCCCCGGGGTGCTCTGGGCCTACAGAACCACTGCCCAAAAGCCAACCGCCATCTCTCCTTTTGCCTTCACTTACGGGATGGAAGTCGTTATCCCCACCGGGGTGGTGCACCACGCGTCCAGAGCGACTGCGCGAGTCAGAAAATGCAAAATCAATAGCGAGGGAGTTATACATGAGTGATGAGCTGCGGGAAGCTGCGACAATCCGCATAACGTCCTACCAACACCGCCTGACGAACTCTTATAACAGCGGGTAAAGCTTCGAGTGTTTCGGCTGGGCGATCTGGTCTTGAGGAAAGTTTTCAAGAATCTGCCGGACCCATTGCGGGGGGAAATTCCAACTTAGGCGGGGACCTTACATCGTGGCCTTGAGGCTGGAGAAGCCGGGTCCTATGCTATAGATAAAGCAGTCTGGAACCTATTGCCTAGAATGTGTGGAATGTCATGCACACGAGAAGAAGGTATTATCGATAAAAATATCTTTATTTTTTGCCTACTCATATGTCTTCATATATTTTCATTATACATTGCCAAATTTAAAAGCCCCAATGGCACAAGAAATGACCTATTCGCCCAAAGATAGATATAACACTGTCGGTCAACGAAAACCAGGATGGCGTATAAAATGACCTGATCCCCGCCAAAGATAGATAACATCTAGCCGCCAAATTTTAAAAGCCGGATGGCGAAGAATGACCTATCCGCCCAGCATAGATAAAGATCGAAGAATAAAATTTAAAACCCGATGGCGAGTAAAAATGACCCATCCTACTTAGCATAGATAACATCTAGCCGGTCAAATTTAAAAAGCCCTGATGGCTAAAGAATGACTCCATCCAAACTTCAAAGATATAGATAATATCTGAAGAAGGTCAAATTTAAAAGCCTGCATTTATCGCAGCAAGAATGATTTATCCTACCAAAGATAGATAACATCTAGTCAGGTCAAATTTAAACCCTGATGGCGCAAAGATCGACTTATCCTAGCCAAAGATAGATAAACACATCTAGCCGGGCCAAATTTAAAGCCCGAATGGCACGGTAAATGATCTATCCGCCTGATGATAACATCTAGTCAACAAATTTAAAAGCCCGATGCATGAGAAAATGACTCCATCCATCAACTTAGATAACATCTAGTCAAGTTAAAAGAAAAACTCCTGATGGTGCAGTGAATGAATCTATCCAACACAAATGTACGCACCCATCCTACCCATACGTATGATTTACTCGCCATGTGTACTGAATGGTGCGCTTTAATAAAAATAAATACAAACCCATATGGCGCAAAGATCGAAACGCATAAACAAGGTATCAAAACAAAAGTAATCTAAGAAATAGAAAGGGATGTAAATTTGTTTGGTGCAAAAACACCACAGCATGTCTTCGCCACAAAGCACTCCAAGCCCTAGCGTAGCGGTGATCTTGGAACCCGCTGTCCGATGAGGCCGGAGGAATCATCTGAACGCCTCACCGCGCGTCGGGCTTGTTCCTCCGACGATCTCCTCGCGAACTACAAATGATCCGGGCTGGCGAGACGGTGTGCCTCGGGCGGGGTTAGCAAAGAACTCGAGTTAATCAAGGATCCGCATTCCATCCGAGATCCGGTGTCACTCCGCATATGTCGTAAAACACAGCAACCATAGCCATAAGCAACAACGTCGCCCGCATCAACTCGGCCTTCACGCTTCATCAACAACTAAATTTTCCCGCAGGGCGCGAATATCCTTTATGATCCCAAGCTCCAAGATCAAGGGAGCCGCCGTCCGCCAAACGACCGCTTTCTTCCTTCCGCTTTCATACAAGCCGCTGGGACAATGCTTTGCAATCCCACGCCGGAATTAGCCTCGTTGCCGTCATAAACCGCTAAGGCACGTTGAACCCGGCAAGCCTGCATCTATCTCGTTTCGGGCATTAACGCCCCTTCGCCTCCAATCGACAACCTCGCCTCACGGCGTACATCCCAGTCACCCCAAATTATGCCTGCATTCCCAGCTCAGCCAAGCGACGCACGCCAACCCGGGCCTCCAATGAAGCACCTCGCATCTCTTGCCCTGGCCATTCTGACCGGATGAGCATCGCAACCGTCAAGGCCCCTTAGTCTGGAGCTCAACTCGTGATGCCAAGCGCCCATGCTCGGGCCAGGCAGTCACCCACTCCACAAAGACACCCATTAGGAATACATAAATCAAGCATTGGCGCTAATATCACATAACGAAACCCGCTATCTTACCAGTTTAGTTAACTGAACATAGTTAAGGTTGCGGACTTGTATCCCGTCATTGATAATCCATTGGATGTCTTCCTTCTGGGTCCCTGCAAGAACGCTCACCGTGTAGTCCTTGCCAAGACCCATTCCCCGAGCAACTACCAACATTCGAAGCATGTGTGGATACAAATTGTTCAACCGACGTCATGACTTCCACGTTGAAAGGTCTCCCACAACAGACATATGCTTCACTCATCCGCACAAAGCAGTAGGGAGCGGCATAATGGCACCTAAGAGAATCCGGCCCGGCAGCCACGCGTCGCTTCGGACAAGATAAACTTCGACCATTGGTTAACCTCAGCCCGATCGGAAAAGGGGATTACCTGAAGTGCACTTGATACCGAATCGGCCTCCTTCGACTCTTATCCCACACTTCGTCATCTGGTTGACCGGTGGCCCCGATTCGGGAGAGCCAGGATGATAATCGCCAGACCTCCGAACTTCCCCGCAGAAAAGGGTCGACTAGGATCCCGCAGTCTCGGGCAGGCGATGTGTCGACTCATTGGCCTAACTCAAATTACCACTTCCTCTTACAAGCGGCATAACAATCAAGGCAAAATTCCTACTATCCTCTCCTCCCCTTTCCCTCTCTTCCTCCAATCCTGGAGACCTTCAAGTGCTCTCGACACTAACCCAGTGGAACTAAATCCTCCCCTTAGACCCAAAGGCCGCTCGCTGCCCGCATGTCTCTTCTTCTATTTACTACTCGAGGGGCGTGACCCTAGCCACTGATTAGGGCAAGGAGTCGTCGATGACTACCCTGGTTCTCCGACTGTGAGCCTAGACGGGGCATAACTATAACCCCACCTCCTGGGAAGTGTGACGACCCCGATGCATGTCCAAGATCTCCGCCCGACTCTATGCCTCAACTATTGGGTCCCCGGAGGGATGAGCGCTGCTAGAAATAAGACGTCGTAGGTCAGCAATGATAAAGTGCTCCCCTTCCACAATATCTGAAGGCAACGGTCGGGGAATGACCAAAAGGGTGTAAGGAGCCGGGTTGCGCCTCACGGCAGATATATTATCTGGAGTTAGCAGAACCTTGTAGTGACGCTCCTGCTCGAAAATCTCCAATAGCCGGCGAATCTTCTCTAAGCTCGACTTCTCCACCCAGTCCACCAGCTTGCCTAGCCAAGCTTTCCTTGCACGAACAACCCATGGTTAGTCCATCGTAACACATAAAATATCTGGAAGAAGGCCGTCAAGCCAAATCTAACCCGACCACACACCTGGGAAAGAGACTAGTTAATATTAAACGAAAGCCCGGGGGAACCCGGGGTCTCATCCTAGGGTCCCCTCACTAGCAATGCGCCTTTCACCTCCGTCTTAGGTGAGTCGGGGAGCCTATTAACAACTTGAAGTCGGGGGATCAGAACCGACATAGACATCTGGCTACCCTACCCTATTCTCATAAAGTAAATAATACGCCTCCACTAACGATCGAAATGGGTATGTATGGTTCAATACGAAATTGACAAATAAAATGATCGATGACGCCGTGGGGTGGACAAGGGTCGGGGGCGCTTAGGTAAAATGTAAAAATTGCTTAACAATGGCTGGCACGGGGAAACGTAGCCCGGCTACGAGATGCTCCTGGGTAAAAAACACACCATTATGTTCTCCATCCAAGGTAGACTCATCCGCCCTGTCCATCAACTTGAGGTCAATGTTATCGGGCACCTCGTAGTAAGCTTTCAACTCCTCCATCGTTAGGGACGCAATGATGTTGCTTGTGTATACAGCCGCCTGCGCCCTCCTCGGGCGATCGCTTATGGAAGTTTCTTCCCACTCCCCTCGCCATTCTACAAGGTGATTAAGCAGGATAAGAAAGAACGACATTAGACTCTAGCCATATACCAAGTTGGTAATGGGCGTGCATACACCCCGCCCGGTCAAATAGGTTTTAACTTAAACTCCCTCCCCCATGCCCCACCCTCAGTTCCACTACCGGAAACTAGTCATTCACTCAAGGTCCCGCGATTATTAAAGGATCTAATGATGATTACCTATGAAATGAAGAGTGCGCAAAAATGGCTCACTAACAAATGCAACGTTAAACCAACGTATTTGCAGAGGATGGTCGTAAAGAGGAAAGCAGATAAACCCAAAATGACAAGAAAGGAAAAAGAGTATGACTTAATGATGCCTATTTATATATCGACGCTTTGTGGCCCGCGACGATTTAATGCACCGATGATCTAATCACGCCCGCCTAAGTGGGATTTCAACCATCGCGACGTCGCGCGTTAGCACAATAGACGAAGGTAAGGCTTCCAAAATTTCCATTCAGGCAATTAAGCTAACGGGCTCGCCTTTAATATGCTATATAATACTCAACCGAATTTAATTAGGCAAAGATGTCCAAATATACATAGAATTGCAATAAGACATTAAGTCGTCAAGGAACTGCGATTTCATTAATTGCACCAAAGTGTTCTGGTGACATACAAAGGGCGCTTATAATACAATCATATTACAATACGTCCAACTAACATCTCGTAATCCTACAAGATAACTCGAAATAGAAAGTTAAAAAACAAGAAAGATTCACCGCCTGAAATCGGTTAAGTCATGTGTGGCTTTCAAGAAAGAGGGAAAGACGGAGATGGGGCTGAGCAAAGTGGAAGCTTGAGAGATCCCCGCAGATTCTCACCAGGGGGTATCCTCGGGATGCGCAGGATTCCATTCAAGTTTTAGGAACCACCTGCACAATTTGACCGCCAAACCATGCTTCTAGCCAAATCCATGCTTGGAAAACACGCTCAAATAATCGATCACAATCATCCTTCATCCCGTAATCCCCCAATTTTTTGAGTCTCAAAGAACGTCAATCATCTTCTTTCGAGGAACATGGATAACCAGAGGGACAAACGAACCTCATCACCTCTAAATTTTTATAGTACTCTCCACCAGGATCAACTCAAGCAACCGTATAGCATCTAATGCAGTTTAAAAAAAAGTTACAAAATTCACATTGAAAATCAACAACATTGATGGTCTACTGTTCCTCATGATATGACGATCAAGCTTGTTCTTTTTTTTTTTTTTTCCGACTGTGACAATCACCTCCCGACAGAAAGGGGGTATCAGTACCGATCTGTACACAAGAGGGTGTATTGGAATCAAAAATTTATATCCTAAGCTCCTGACGCCGAAGGTAAAACTACTACAAAGATAGCGCCTAGGGTCGAATACGTGATGTTCAGACAAATGATCGGTGTGCTGATTCAAAAATGGTGAATTTCCGTTTGATTTCGTAGGTTTTGCAAAAATGTGGGGAGTTTGATAGTGTGCAAATTAAAATTAAAATGAAGAAAAATAAGAAAAAAGAAACTCAAGTCTCAGACCACCAGTTAGTGGTTTCAGTGTGGCAAACCAACTTGTCCTCGGGTCTTTTTCCTCGCATTGGGGAGGATGACATATAGTCATTTCCCGAACCGGGCCTTCATTTAGAATTAAAACCTAAACCCTAAAATTTTCCTTCTTGAAACAAGGAATTTAACAGGCATAAATGTCCCTGACAGTGAGAACACATCTCAAAAACTCTACTCTATAATAACTAATAGGAGACAACTAACTAGGCATCAATGGATCTAGTGAAAGTATCCACTGAACCTAAAAAAGCTTGCCAAATACACATTAGGGAGAGCATGCCTAGGAGATTTTAACCTAAGGTGAGAAGTAGGGGCGTAAACAACCATAAATGCTCACATGAAAAGCAAGAGAACAGTTGGTTTACCTCAAAACCGGCACCTAGTGGCCTTCCCCTTGAAGGATGGGGGAGGTTTAGCCGAACATCCTTTGATTTGTCATCATCAAAGGATGTTTGGCAGCCTAGAAAATGGAAAAGAAAATGAAAGAAAATGAAGCAGAGGAGAGGAGAGGAGAGGAGAATAGAAAGGAGGTTCTAGTTTCCCCGTCACTTTATTGATTGAAGTTGATTGATGCAAAGTTTTCATGCATCGAGGCTTATAGATGCTCACAAGTGGGAAGTTAAAAAAATGAAACAAAAGCTATTACAAGGGTTAAAATAGGAAAAACTAAAAACAAATGCAAACCAGGTATAGCGTAGTAAAGCAGAACGGCAAACAGGAGGAACAGTACTGGAGTCGGGAACAAGGTCGTTGAACCAAATTTCGCAATGCTCCATTTTTTTTTCACTTTTTGCTCTTCTTTCCTTTTGGGATCTTATCTACAACGATGAGTTTGACTCGAATTCTTCGTGCTTGGATCGACCAATCCCTGCATAATTAGCTCGCAAAACCGCAAAATTTGCCACAAAATGTTATCGCAGAATAGTAGGGACCTTAATGTGCAAATCGGGTTAATTAGAATGATTAGTACACAAAAGCACTCTAAACCTATGGCACAAATAGGGTTCAAAGAAGCACTTTTGGGCAATTCAATCGCACTCATGGGCCCGGCCCGGTCCCTTAGCCAATCGACCCATCGCCCGCCCCTAGCCAACCTACTAGCCCAAGGGCCCCGATGGGACTAGGCCCTAAAACCAGCCAGCCCAAGACAGTGAGAAGCCCTAGGAACGCCCGGGTGACTCTCCACCCGGGTGCTCGGGCTCCTCTTATTCCGGACGCCTCCTTTCTCATCAAATGCGCCCAAAATCTGTGGATGCTCTTCACACCCATATGCTTCCTTTCCCACTCGACGACTTCCCCCAAACGAAATTGCAACGCTTCATGATATAAGTATATGTTCTCCCAAAGAAGGCCACCCTGGGCCCCAATGGAATAGGGAAGGCATTCCCACAAGTGGACCCGCTCGGAAAGCAAAGCATAAAAAGAAATGTCATCCTTCCCAAATGAGAGTCACCTTCCCTATCTTTGTGGGAAGAACGCCCACTCCTTCTCCATGAAAGGTGGGATCCCCTTTTCCTCTATAAAAGAGAAAAGAATCACAACAAATGAGGTACTACATTCTTGATTTAGAGAATCAGTTGCTCGACTCGCTTCCAAAAGCTAACTCACGATCGATGGACGATGTAACACCACCGCTGCCTTCTGTTTGTTTGGCAAAGTTGCAATGATCAAATCGGTGAATACCTGGCAATCCACTCGACTTTGAGAATTCTGTAGACTACAAAAATAGTCATTTTATTGTTTTTTTCCCTTCGTACTTAGAACTCAAGAAAAGACAACCTTTTCATCGGAGCATATTAAACTGCATGTAATGTAGTTCATTCTCATGAAATCAAGAATGTAATGATAGTTGCATGCACCAGCGACATTTTTAAAAGATTTTACAAATCCAAAACGCTCTGGATCTTCTTGATCTTCACTAGAAATATTCTATCTTCTAAAATTGCACTTAAAAATGCTCAATCTCAAAGAATTTTTATTTCTCAATATGCAAGAAAATTACATGTCATTTTCAAGGCAATTGAAACAATTATACTACTTGAGTACACCCCACATGTTGTCTCATTATTGGCCCTTAACCAACATGGTAGTGAGATTCTTGGGAGTGAAGTGTTTAATGGGCTTTATGAAGTGAAATTCATGGTAGTCCACGTGCCTCGTATTGATCATGTCTTGACTAAGTCTACATCATCAATGGAGACTAAATCTTAACAATTCTGCCTGCTTTGGTCGATCTTCAATCCTCGGGCCCAAGGAGCGACATGCCCGAGGTGATGTGGTGTTGAATATGCACCCTGTAGAAGGTCGGAAAACAACGAGGACAACAACAACAAATGTGAGCAGGATCAGGAACCCGAAGATCATTGGATGGCATGTTTGGGACTGATGTTGTGCCCAGAAATCAACAATAGGTCGGGGGAGAACAAAATTGCATCGAGGCGTGTATAAAATACTCGTCCTTAGAATTTAATTCCTAGGGATACATCAGCCAGAGCGGAAGACAGATCGGGAACAAGAATAAGAGTGAAAAGTTAAGAACCCAGATTCAAAAGTCATAAGAAATGAGGTTGAAAAAAAGTATCTCTCAAACTGTGAACCCATTTGAATTCAGAGGTACCATATGGTCGTCATTAAGAGAATTTAATAAAAACGCATGAATTAAATGCAACTTAATTATAAGAGTTAAAGTGAAACATTACAAATTAAATGCAAACTTAATTGTAAGAATTAAAGAGAAACGTTATGAATTAAATGCAAACTTAATGGTTAGAATTTGAATTCAAAATAAACCCGTTGTGAATTTACGGCGATATTATGACTTGGACCTTTTTTATTTAAATACACAAAATCAAGGCTTTATTTACAAGAAACCAAAATTAATAGAGCAAAACTGAATGTGTCCCTGGATCTATTCACACATCAGGGAGGGCAACCATCGATTTGCATTAAAATCGGGCTTTCGGCCCATTTCTTGTGTGCGTATGATCCCTTCTCAAGCCACGCAGATACAAGCCCATAATTAGGCTTTAGTTAATAAACCTAATAAAGACTCTTGTCCTTTTTTCATGTGGGACAAACACCTTAGTTTTGAAAACTAGCCAAGCCACAACAAATCCTCGCATTTTCAAACGAAGGTTGTATTAAAAATCTTTGTATTTAAAACACTTTGTTTGGAATATGGAAGAAGGTGTAATGCCTTAAGTTTGGTGTTCAATGAACTATGAACCAAACATAGATGAATAAGATTTAACTTACAGAGTATTGGTGAAGCTTATAGCTTCTACGAACCAAATTACTTATTGCGAATCGTGAAATTGTGGACCTTATCATCAGCATCACACATCACAATTCTTGCTGTTCAACGCTGTTGTGCATGATTAGGTCATGCACGTGCCTGTTTATTTCATAAGTGCTCTAGAAATCTTACCATACCACTTCATGGGAGTGGCCCCACTCCACACTTATAGAGGTGATTTCATCAAGTACACACTGCATTTATATGTACCACCCATAAGGGATATGAAATCATTAAGAATATCACTCGTCCTCTCAAATTGGTGCATTCTAAAGACCATAACCACACCAGGAAGTGACAATTTTGTTGGAAAAAGCAGCGGTGGGATTTAAAGGTGTGACTTGTTATTACCCATATAAACCTTTTTCATGGGATATCCAATCACAAAGGTTAGGTTCCAATCACAAAGGTTAGGTTCCTATCACTGCTAATCTCATATTGGCTTAAGTCTCATTCCACTCGATGTTTTCAAAATTAATTTTCTTCCCAAAAGTTTAGTCAAAGGATCGGCCAAATTCACTTCTAACTTTACATAGTCAATGGAAATAATTCCATCTTTAAATGTCTGTTTCACAACCTCATGTCTTAGATTAATATGTTTTGTTTTCCCACAAGCTTTATTCTTTGCGATCGATATTGCAGCTCGGCAATCACAATGCATAGAGACCGAAGGTGTCGGCTGCATTCCTAAAGGAATTCATGAAAGAAAGTTCCCAACGAATTTACCTTCTTACCTACATATTCGCCGCTTATAAACTCGACTTTGCTGGTAGGAGTGACCACTTAGGTTTGTTTTACCGATTTACAATGCACCACCTCGCAGCGGCAAAGACATAAATCGCTTGTGGATTTTATCTCATTTGAATAAGAGATCCAACACACGTTGCATCCTTCCAACATGTTGGGAAATCCACTATATAGAATAAATATAGTTCATGGAAATTCTAAGTATTTCATTATTCTAGCTAAAGCACTCCTGATCATCAATAGATTATGTGTATATTTATTTCTTAATCTACACATTGTATAAGCGTTATGTCAGGTCTAGAAAAGTTCATTAAATGCATCAAACTCCTAATAATCTATGCATACTTAGCTTGACCCACATGATCACCTCAATTTTCATTATCAGTGTTAGTATCATAGGTACTCATGAAGCCTGGGCATTGAAATGTCCGAACCTCTTGAGTATTTTCTCAACATAATGTTCTTGTGATAGCATTATACTATCACCCATCTTTGTGATCTTCACACCCAAAATTACCTTAGCTTCACCCATATCTTTCATGTCAAACCGTGAAGTTAGAAATCTCTTGGTACTATGTACCACACTCAGGCTAGTGCCAAAAATCAACATATCATCTACATACAATGCAATGATTACACATTATTTTCTATACATCAGATATACATTTATCCACTTCCAATGTATAAAAACCCGTTCAACAAAGCATTATCAAATTTCATGCCACCGCTTAGGTGCTTGTTTTAAACCATATAGAAACTTTTTAATTTGAAAACTTTATTTTCTAGTCCAGTGTAATACAATCCTTCAAAGTTGTAACATGTAAATTCTTTCCTCTAAATCTCCATTTAAAAAGGTCATTTAACATCCATTTGATAGATAAAAAGTTTATGGATAGAAGCCAAAGCAATCAAAATACGAATTGAAGAAACTTAGTAACAAGAGCAAACATATCAAAATAGTCAACATTTTGTTTTGCGAAAAACTTCGCGCTCAACCTAGCTTTCTTTATATTTTTCAATAGAACCATATGGCAAATATTTTCTTTGAAAAATCCACTTGTAAACCAATAGGTTTTGCTCCTTAAGGTAACCGATCACAACTCCCATGTTTGATCTCTTTTAAAATATATTCAAGCCCACTTTAATGGTTTTTCCAAAGCTAACAAGGCCGAGGAAGAAATGCTTCAAAATAAGAGGGACGGTCTATATTCAATCAAATAAGTATAAAATCATCTCCGAATGAAACCTCTATTATTATTATTAATTTTTTTTTTTTTTTTTTGTATCTTACTCCTTCTCAACTCATCATGAGAGCTTTCCATATCATCCACACACAGTGGGTACACATACCATCATATATGAGTTTTCTATATCATTCACACTTGTGGATGGGCTGAAATTTTTTTCGTAAAGTGGAAAATATGTTCAAAATTCTGCATTTTTTGTCTTAATAATTGTGTTGCATTCTAGAACATCACTTTTCAAAACTAGAAATCTATAAGCCGCTATTATTAGCAGCATACCCAATCATTCAATCATAAGTCTTGATCCTATTTTCCTCTTAGATCAAAATATAACTCGGCAAGACATCCCCTACACTTTCAAATATTTAAGGTTAGGTGCATGACATTTCCATAACTCATATGGTGTCTTACCAGTTTTCTTATATGGAATTCTATTTTGTAGAGGACATGCAGATAATATGGCTTCACCCCACAAATTATTAAGTGTTGAAGCACTAACAAGAAGAGAATTCATCATCTCTTTAAGAATTCTATTCTTTCTTTTAGCAACTCCATTTTACCAAAGAATAAGGAGAGTCACTTATGAATTATTCCTTCCCTGCTCACAATAATCATTTAAAGGGATGTATTCGCCCCCCCTCTATTAGATCTAATCCTTTTGATTTTCCTATCAAGTTGATTTTCTACTTCAGCTTTATAGCTTAAGAACATGTCAAATGCTTCATCTTTATTTCTAAGCAAGTAAACTCTAGTGATCCTAGAATAATCATCAATAAAGGTCACATAGAATTTCTTACCTCCTCTAGTCATAGTTTGTTTTAAATCTTCGAGATCCGTAATGAATAAGTTCTCAATTTTGTTTCTCTTAGTCACTAAGCCAAATGTCTTATTTGCTCTAAGTGGCACATATTTGACATTTACTTGCTCGAATAATCAATAATATTATTTGATAAGGCCTATCATTTCCTTTTTTAATATAATCCACTTTATACATGTCTGTCTAGCACGTCATATATCCTTAGGATGGTATGTCGACAAACCTTGTTCGCGTGTGTCCACGTCTTAGAGTTGGGAAGCGTGTTTTCGGTGAGCTGCTTAATGCCACTCCATGCATATCGAGTTGGTATATTCGTTTCCTACCGGTTGAAGTGGCGGAGAAGACCTCGATCACGGAGATGTGCGGAAGGGTTTTCGCGTGAGTAAGAAGAAAAATGAAGCTGGTGGTCGCGTGTGGTAACTCTGGCTGCCTGTCCGAGAGCGAGAGTTACGACGGAAGGAGCTATAGTGGGGCTGGCTGTGAGCTCAGAAGCTGGTAGGGGTAGGGATTGTAGCATTAGGCGTCTATGGTTAAATTCTAAGATTGTTGAAGATGCACCTTGCGAAGGTCGGAAGCTGACAGGGACTACGACGGTAAATGTGACCGAGCAAGGGGCAGAAGATCCTTGGATGGCGGGTTAAGTTGATGTTGTGCATGTAAAATCACTTGTAGGTTAGGGAGAAACAAGCGAGGCCCAAGAGTGTGTATAAAACACTATCGCGAATTTAATTCCCTATGATACAACAATTCTTGAAACGAAAGATGAATGCAGGCAGGGAACAACAGTGAGAAGAAGCAGACCAGGGATTGCGAAAAGTTGAAAAAAAGTATCCCTCTATACTTAGAAACCAAAATTTGATTTATAGACGAGTATGGTCGTTGGCCGTTAAAAGGATTTAATTAAAAAAAAACATTATGAATTAAATGCAAACTTAATTAGGCCAAGTGCTGAATTCAAAATAAACTCGTTGTAATTCTTGTAATTTTATGTGTATGAGCGTTTTTTGATTTTAAATAAAATTAAAGTTTTATTTGAGCAAAACAAAACCAAAAATTAATTGGAAGCGGCAGAGATATTGTCGCGGAGTGCAATTAGCACACGCGAGGAAGGGCGAATGTTGATTCTTTGAGGAAATCGAGGTTTAGGCTGGCCTGCTTTGTGCACGAGACACCGTTTCTCGAAGTCGTGTATAAGCCATGGTGGGCTTTAGTTTATAAACCGATAAAGACTCTTGTCTTTTTTTTTTTTTTATATGGGATAACACTTTTATTTTATTTTGAAAAACTATAGTTTTAACATGTGGGTGGTCGAACGGAACTAGTGCTTTTTTGCAGGTACCTAAGGTTGGGCCTGACCCCTTCGGTTCAGGTTCCCTCGCGCTGACTTTTATCTATACTCTCTTAGTTGGGCCTTATTCATGCAACACATGCGGGTTTAGACATCCCATTCCAGTAGCCTTACTCTATTTCCCAGGGCGGAGTGGGTTGTCGATTTGGTGAAAGAATAATAAATTCTTGGTCTCAGTCTTTTGCATTTTATTTATTTATTTATTCTTACATTTTATTTTTGAATGTATGCCTGTTAGAAAGTACTGGTGAGGTCTTCAATTCTAATTTGACTCGACTTGCATTTTTGTTTTGAATTTGATTAATTATTTGTATAGTGAAGTGTGGGTTTGCTGAAGAAAACAGAATTAAGTGAGGTATTTTCAAACTCTATGAGTGATATCAGTAATTATATATTTACCGGGATACTAGTAGTAATAATAATATAAAGTTAATGGACCAAAGCATCGATTTTATCGGCCTTCAAAACAGCATCGGCAGCGATGTGCTACCGATAGCCAGCAATTTTTTGATAAATATCGGTATTTTACCTATTTTTGGCATATTTCCCGGTTCTTTCGAGCAAAACGAATGGAATGCATCCTCTCTATCACTAGGCTATCAACATTTTTGTTACAATTACCAATTAATATCAACTATCCAAAATGACTTAATTTTTATCTTAACTATGATAAAACATGTTTTGATAAAAATAACTTTACTTTTATCATAAATAAATATAAATATATTAGTAAAATTTAAGATAATTTTATATAATTTTTATTTTGTCGTGTTTTTGTAAAATATCTAATATTTTCTTAATATATCCCGAAGTAAATCCCGGAATTATCAGTATATCAGTGTTTCTTAGATATTTTGATCATTCATCCTAACTCCTAAAATATTAAACTAATTAAGATGTGACTTAGCACATTTTTCTAAAATCTAGAAATTTAACTTTTTTCTTACAAACAATTTAACTTAAAAGTGTTAAATAGTATTTGGGTATGGATTTTAACGCTCTCATCTAAATCTATGACCTTTCCTCAAATCATATTTGATACTATGTTAAGCAATCAATTTTCTCAAAACTTAATACAAGTATCATGCTTTATAAAAAAACTAAAAATAATGATTTTAAAAATAACTACTTTTAAATACTTTGGCCCATTAAGATTGGGATCAGCGAACCTTAAAGCCTCTTTTGGTTAAGTAGTTTTAATATTTTTGAGAATAGTTTTGAAAAGCAACTAAACGTCCTTTGATATTCTTTAAAGCTAGTATTGTTATTCGAGATTTAATACTTTCGCTGTCTTTGTGTTTTTTAAAGCGGAAGCCGGCGATGTTTGTTTATTTTCTTGTTCCTCTTTATTTTTCACGATAGAAAACGATTTTGAATATACAGCGAAATAAGCAAAAACTGACTGACTTTCATACGCTTAAAGTTGTCCTACAAAAGAATAAGGTGAATTTTACATGCAGGAAAATTCAGGTAGGCAATAAATAATAACCTAAGTCTATGGATGTTTGTCCCATAAATTTTGAAGAAAAATGTAACGAAATAAAATACGGAGAAAAAGTAGAATAAAAGAAAAATAGTTAAATTGCACATATTATGATTACTTGTTACTTCAAGCTCATTTTATTTGTGTTAATTCATTAATATAATGATCAAGCAATTTTTTAAATCCCTAAGTTTTAAGTAATTTTAGTGCTGTTTGGTTTTTATTTTTAAAAACACGAGATAATATCATTTTAGTGTTTTTGACTATTGTTGTTCTTTGGATTAAGTAGTTTATGTGTTCTTTTATGTTTTTTGAAAAGAAAAAATTGAGAGCAAAAAGTGTTATTCTATTTACTAAGCTGTGCTTGCTTGTACCAGAATAGAAAGCACATTTCAAAAATCGAAAAACGAAGCCTTCTTTGTGTCTTTTTTTATATATATATATTAGCTTTGCATTACAATCTTTAAATTCTTAGTACTCTTTATTTTCTTTTCCATTTCCCATAACCAAACATAACCCATGAAAAAAAAAACCAGAAACGGCTTAATGAGAGCCATGCCATGTACGTTAGTGGGTTTGTCACCACAGACTTTCTTTGCATACTTTTCACATTCTAGTCTCTGAACAAAAGACTTTGACTTTGACTTTGACTCCTCTATTCTAGAAGCGCATTGCAGCCCTTATGAACTCGACTTTCGTATGGAAACTGCGGAAACAGAAGAACAAAAAAAAGAAAAGCTGATGATCTTATGTAAGCTAACCACTAATTTACTGTTTCTCCTTCTCTCTGCATTTTGTGTAGCAGCCCAACAAAGAAGCTCTAATATAAGCCGAGGTTCTTCGCTAACACCTACTTCCAACCCCTTTTGGCTGTCGCCCAACCGCCTATACGCCTTCGGATTCTACAAACGGGGTGATAGGTATTTTCTAGGCATTTTCCTGAACGGAATTCCCGAGAAAACTGTAGTCTGGACGGCCAACCGTGAAGACCCCGTCTCCCAGAACCGCTACCTTGCAGTTTTACCGAAGGCAGGCTGAGGTTGCAGACGCAAGGTCAGGGCAAGAGATTGCAAATTCTGCTTCTGCTTTAGTAATGCTTCAATGCTGGATTCAGGAAATTTGTTCTCTATAATTCTGATGGGGACATGATATGGCAGACTTTTGAGCTCCCAACTGATACTCTTTTATCAGGTCAACATCTCTCGGCCGGGAAAGAGCTGATTTCTAGTCAATCGGAAACCAACCCCGCCACCGGAATATTCCGCCTGAAGATGCAAAACGACGGCAACCTTGTGCAGTATCCGGTGAAAACTCCGGACACTGCGACGTATGCTTATTATGCGTCAGGAACAAGATGGGAGGAGATAATGTTACGCACCGCTCTGCTTGATGATGGAGGTCATATTTACTTGCTGAATCTTAACGGCTCCAATATAAGGAAATATCACGGATGGAGGTTTAAGAAATGAAAATCTCTATCTTATAGATCGACCCGGATGGGATCTTCAGACTGTACTCACATGAATCTGCTCAGAACGGGAGCTGGTCCGAGGTTTATGGGCTTTCTACAAATGACAAGTGCACTCCCAAGGGTCTGTGCGGGGTTAATGGTTTTTGTGTTTTGATTGATGATCGAGCCGACTGTAACTGTCTTCCTGGATTTGATTTCGTTGTTTCTAGCAACTGGAGTTCAGGATGTGTAAGAAAATTCCCGGAAGATAGTTGCAAAAGCAATGATGGAAGATCCAAATTATACACCATGTCAAGTTTGGAGAACACCTGGTGGGAAGATTCTTCCTACTCCACTCTATCCAAATATAGTAACTGTGAAGCTACTATATTCAAAGACGGAAATTGCAAGAAGCAGCGACTTCCTCTGCGATTCGGGGAGAAGATCGTTGGAGCGATTCTGAACATACTGTTTGTCAAGGAGGAAGCTCCCAATGAAGTTCTTTCCCAATCAGGAAGCAAGAAAGGGCTTCTGACATACATGGTAGTTATTATCGGTGTTTCATTAATATCTAGCTGCCTCTTCATCTTGACCATTTCTGTGGTTCTAATCCATAGAAAGAATCTTGTGGGTGTACAAGAAGATCTCTGAGACTGGGAAATGTTGGATTGACTGAAGAAGTTTCTCTCAGATCATTTACATACATGGAGCTTGAAAAGATTACCAACGGTTTCAAGGAAGAGATTGGGAAGGGAGCTTCCGGGACTGTTTATAAGGGAGCTATATCAAACGGGCAGAGGATTGTAGCAGTCAAGAAACTAGAGAAGGTGTTGAATGAGGGGCAAAGAGAATTTCAGAATGAGTTAAAAGTGATTGGAAGAACTCACCATAGGAATCTAGTCAAATTGCTGGGCTACTGCCTTGAGGGACCAAACAGGCTTTTGGTGTATGAATACATGAGCAACGGCTCGCTTGCAGACTTGCTCTTCACTCCAGAAAAACAACCAAACTGGGTTGAGAGAATGGGAATTGCCTTGGACATAGCAAGAGGGATTCTGTATCTGCATGAAGAGTGTGAGACACAGATCATACAATGATATTAGGACCACAAAACATACTCATGGATGGGTTTATGTGTGCGAAAATATCGGATTTCGGATTAGCGAAGCTACTGATGCATGACCAGACCAATACTTTCACTGGGATCAGAGGAACGAGGGGATACGTCGCGCCTGAGTGGCATCGGAAGCTGCCGGTGACTGTTAAAGCGGATGTTTACAGCTATGGGATTGTGTTGCTGGAGATCATATGTCGTCGGAAGAATGTAGACTGGAGCATCTCTGAAGAAGAAGCTATTCTTGAAGAATGGGTGTATAATTGTTTCGAAGCTGGTGAGGTTTGTAAACTGGTAGGGGATGAAGAGGTGGACAAGAGACAATTGGATAGGATGGTTAAGGTTGGTCTTTGGTGCATTCTGGACGAGCCATCCCTTCGTCCTTCAATGAAGAAGGTTCTGCTGATGTTGGAGGGTACTGTAGATATCCCAGTCCCTCCTAGCCCTGTTTCTTTTCTTTCTGCCATCTAGGTTGTCTAGGTTCTGCCGTTGTTTTAAAAAACCGAAGAATCGGTTGGTCTAGATCGTCGACTGATTACTTTTTCTGGTCCTTGATTTAATCCTGTTTGGCCCCTAAGCTGTGAACCGATAACTTTTTCACTTTACATTAATCCGATTTTAAAAACATGATATGGTGTTTGTTTGACAAAACATTGTTGACTGAAGCTTTTGTTAAGAATTTCCCTGCTATTAAGTTAAAAAAAGTAAGGCTTTGATTTATTCATTAAGTATAGACAACATATGCCTTCAATGTCATGCATGCATGGCAGAACCAGAATGTAATTTTCTAGATTCTCATAGTGAAAGTACAACAAATTTGGCATAAGAGATCTCATGAATAAACATAAATCAAGCAGAAATAGAAGAAATTCTTGATTACCAAGTCAGACTGTCAGAGAACATGCTTAATTGAAAGTCATGATCATGCATGGAACTTTTAGGACTACAAAAGTTGGTTAATTAGGTACTGCCATATGGAATGTAGAGCAGACTTACAAAAGTAACCCCAAGTATAAATGAGGAGGCGATGAAGAAAAAGACTATTTGATGAAAGTGAGTTACATCGAGTTATTATAAACTATTTCATTATTACCAGTTGGATTCAACAGTTTTAGTCACTATGTATGATGAACAATACAAGTTATAGTCACCTGAAAATCTGGGGGTATATCAAACACTGGCTAAACAGATTAACACTCCACAAAATCAGCATCAGTTTTGGCCGCAATGAGATATAAGAAACAATAACTTGTGTGTTATGCCAGTGGATGGCAACGATAGGTCTCTTTTCTACATCACTGGTCTCTTTTCTACACCCTGTAAAGCTGGCCTCCCTCCACAATCACAACTCTTATCCCTTGATTTAGAACCCGAAATAATAGATACCTGCCTTCTTTTCAGCAAGCACTTACTATAACCTGTTAATGGAGAAAATGAACCCATAAAAGTATCAGTATGGAGGATCGAACATTGCTTTTAAATAAACAACAAAGCTTAGGAAGGAAAAGAACAAACACAAAAACAATTAATCCAAGCAAAAGAGAACAGGAAACATGTAAGAATAAATAAATGAAACCAAGAAAATTCTTCAGGAACAATTCATGTAGTCCACAGTTACTTTTCAGCATATGAACACATCATATTACATCCGTAGGAACATATCTAGCTATGTGGTAGGAAGAAGAAAGGAACAGTTGAAATGTGTAAACTATTTTCTCTTATGACGCAATCACAACAAGAGTTTGGTGTATCAATCTAATCTACTCAGTACCACCACCAAAGAAATCCCTACAAATTTTCAAAATAGAAAATCAAAGAAAAATAAGGGAGGGGGAGAAAGAAGAAGACAAGGTATAAATCCTGGTAACAGTATATAATCAGAAGAGTGAAAGCCCCCCAAAAGTGCAAACAAATGATTCAGCGTCATGGACCTATCAAACCATTCAGTCATTAGAAGTCTTAGCTTGGAATAGGTAACGCTTCTAACCAATCTTGAGAAGTAGCTCTTATAGGAACATGTATCCAAAAACGAAAAAGAAAATGTCATTCTATACAACTAGATTTAAAGCGGTCTGAATGGAGAATGAGCAGATTGATCTAAACTTTTCAAAGCAATGTGCATGCAGTAATTTCTTCTTCCAATCCCATCAATTGTGAGCCCATTATTATTTTTATGATCCCCTTCACAAAAAAATGTAAATTTGCCAAATCTTAATAACAATCATCATCTTAATAATAGAAAATTTTGGTCCCAAATGTTCGTATGATTCATGAATAGTGACTCACTGTTGTCGGCCAAAAAGTGTCATATCCGCACCCTTGAAATTGCTTTTATTCTACTGTTTCCTATTCAACTTTTCCTCCAACCCCATAGTTGTAAACCTGCCACGCTTTCTTCCTACCACTACAAATTTCCTAGTCTTGGGTCAAACACTAATTTCAGTACACAGCAACTGGTCATTGGTTACTTGATCTATCAAGTACTTTAACAGTCTGATAGCTGCAAACCATTGGTTGGACAAAATTTCCAATGAAATAATGAAACTAAATGCAAAGTAATAAATAAATTGAACTAATAACCCAATTACTACAAAAAAAAAAGAGTTCCACTATTCAAATGTAAACATCCTACAGAATAGAATTTAGATTTTTAGAAGTTGAAAGAGTTTAGTTGAATCATTAATGGTGCATTGGTGTCTATGCTGATTTTGATGGACTCAGTTTTGGAATTATCCTGATAACCCCAGGGTGTTTTTTTCCTACTGACGCACTTCCCATGCATCTGCTTGCAACCCCTTTTGGGGTTTCTTTACTAATTTTAAATATTTATTTGGAAAAAGAAAATCCACTAATTTATAAGAAATAACTGCCCAAGATTTATGCTCAATTTTTTTCTCATGAACCTCTGTTTTATCAGTCACACAATCAATCAAGGCTCAAAACCATTAATAAACTAGTCGGTATCACCAACAAATATTTATATTCAATTAATATGTGTATCTGATTTTATGAAGGGTTTGAGATACATTTTATTATTATTATTTTTTTATCATCCTACGAGCAACTTACTACCAGCAAAAAACGTCTTATAGAGGCCTACCAGTAAATCAAAGCCAAATGAAGAAAACATGCTCCACTCGTGTTGATATCGTAATAGGCTACCAAAATTGACACGACATATTTAATACCATAATAACCCAACACGGTTTACAAGTGTCATATTGGAGATGATTGAGCTTAGTCATATTCAGGTCGAATTCGCCTAACACATTTAATAACAAGGGGCCATATTCGTTGACTGTCAACAATCAATTTGAATCCGACTTACCTGCGACTATTATATTAATTAATTCATCTATTTAATGTCATCAGGTTCAATATGGATTACACTATAATCTATTAATTTAAATAATAAAATTAATAAATATGTTAAATTTAATAGGTTATTTGTGTTAAATATGCATGAATGATTAATTATAATTTTTATTATTTTTAAATAATCAATTAACGGACTACATTCGCCGACCGCTTCAACACGAATAATAATAAAATGGATTGAATTTTGTTAGTAACGTTGACACATTTATTATTCGTGGCCTGGCTCGTCGGCTGAACGCTGACACTGGGATCACAACACCGAATACGATCCATCTACACGAATCGGCCACCCTATATCGAACTTATCAATGCATCAATATGGATTCAGATTAAAGCCATGATGACGGAGTCTATAAAAACATAATCCTTTTTTAACGAAAATGAAGTCAATTTTTTTTTGAAAACTTATCATCTATTAATATCAAAATATAGAGGAGTTGCTCAGGGTCTTCTTGGCTATTGCTCTCTCTCTCTTTCTAAGACTATTAAAGAATGTTCTTATAATTAACCAAGTATTATTGCAACAATCAATTAGCCGTCAGGGCAAGCATTTTGATGTAGTAGTTGTTGCAGATTAAGGACCTTTGCCATATTTCACAAGTTCAACTTACTTGATATAGATAATTTTTCCCTTTCTCAGAAATATATTTTATTTGGAATCAAGCCTAAAACAAATGATTAAATGATCAATATCGACAGATATATAAACCATACAGATACTAGAGGATCAAAAAAACATTGACAAAGCATCAACATCAGAAACTTCTTAAAAGAAATCGAGGAAATTACTAATGTAATGGAAAGCTTGAAATGGAACTCAACATAGCTAAGACATGCAACAGTGCACACCACCTAGAGTTAACATATAAACAAAGTTATCTACATGACAGGTATGTAGTATATTGACAAAATTGTGCTCTGGACTGGAAGTTGTAAATTGCTCCACAGGCATCTATTTTATAGTCTTAATCTCTTTTTTAAAAGAAAAAAAAATTATCGAAGAATACAATGGTCATGGATAGCCTATGTATCATCTAAAATTTCTAGGGAGCTCAAAATCATCATCACCCCTGTTCTTATAATTTTGATATTTAGGTAGCTTCAGTTTTAGGTTTTTTTGCAATAAAATTTAGGTAGAATTTTAGGTTGATTTTATTTAATTAAATTAAAATTAAATTTACACAATGAAATTTAAATAAGACTGATATTGAGATATAAGTTGAATCGTTTAAATTGCTTGTTTTAGCATGTGAGTTTTAGAGTAATTTGTTTAGTAAATTTTGGAAATAAAATATAGTCACTTTAAGTTGATTTTATATATTTATATTTTTGGGTATGGGTGGGATTTTTTAAGTTGATTTATAGATGTTTAGAATAAGGGATGTTTGTTTTTTTGGCTTTTGTTGAAAGTAGTTTGCTTTCAAATCAGATTATTTGTTTTTACATTTTTATGATTTATTACTGAATTTTTGAAGCTTGGCTGAATAGAAAATCCAAATATTTAGCTTTTCATGAATGATTTATTCTATTGAAAAAAACAGATTTTAAACTTTAAAATAAGAGCATGAGAAAATTATATTCTAATCATAATTGAAACTCCCATGATTCATTGTCATGCTAATTAGACAAAAACAGGTATTTTTCAATTTGTAGCTTAAAAGTTACTTAAAATTTTTTAGATAAAAATTAAAAAAGATTAATTTCTTTTTTTTCTTTTATTGGTAGGTAAGATGCTTTTTATTCTACACCACTTTTCTAAATATTCAGATAAAATGTTAAATTTTCATAGATCATACATGAATTTAAAGTATATGATAGATGATTCAGGTATTATTCAATATTTATCATAAGACTTATTATTATTAATATAGTTAGATAATAAGAGTACAAATAAAATAGATGGTTATTTTCATTAATATGATAAATAATATTAAATGATATAATATTAAATGTTATATTTATATTTGATCCTTGATGGCTTCCCACCAACTCGTCGTTGATACTTAATCACTCTGATTCACTGTCAATTTATATCAATATGCGGTACAACCACTGAAAGGTGATCGATCGATATACCAAAAACAGAAGAGAAGACTGTAAACATATTTGATGGACACCACAGTCTCATTGATCACTGCAAGAGGAGATACAAGATGTGAGTGTAAGGCCCTTCCCCCAACTGTCATGAGGGGATGCCACAGCAGACGTAGACTTATTAACCTCGATTGACATTGCGGGCTCATTTAAATCATAAATTCATAATGACATAAAAATTGTAAAACTACCACCGTAGTAGTATTTAAAAGTTCTTGTACATAAATTTCTGAGTCTCATTTACTTGTACTTACAAAATTCTACTATTACAAAATTTTACATTTACATTTCAAGAACAAGATCAAAAACCTATATATTATGGGACTTAACGCCGTGTTACCTGGCTGAACGCGATGTCTTTGGCGAATTCTTCACTACACAAAACAGTCCTGCAAGTGCTTTATAGCTTAGTGGGAAAACAAGATAACATAAATGACCACATGCAATGGTCCTCACCACAGCAAGATACATGTAAAATAATTCTGTATATCGAATATTCATATTCTCAGGGAGTACATAACATAAATCTTGTAATATATATATATATATATATATAGAGAGAGTATATATATGGTATATATATATATATATATATATATTTATAACAAGATCAAACCTATATATGGTGGACTCTTAAATGTCAGGTTAGCTTTGGCATTAACGCGGATGTCTCGCAATTCTTCGACCTATACCGATAAAACACCCGTGCGTTTATAGCTTAGTGGGAAAATAGATAACATAAATGACCACATGCAAGGGTCCTCACTCATATACATGTAAAATAATTGCATATCAGAATATCTATATCTCCTCGTAGGGAGTACATAATATAAATTCAGATATATATATATATATATATATATATATATATATATATATATATATATATATATATATATATATGTATATTATAATTTAAAGTTTAGTGCTCGTATTTTCCAATGGAATGGATAATGGGAACAAAACAATAGTACCTGAATGTCACCAGATGTGACAAAGGATACTGTAACATAGTATGACCTAAACGAGGCCTATGCATCAGACCCAAATCGCCTCAAGTAACGTAGACCCAAACGGGCTTCACATAACGGTAAGCTACAGCATCGAGATCCTTATAGACAGTTTATCTATCCACTACTGACATAAAACAAGATATCTGCCGCTTATTTATGTTTCCGACATCATACCAAGATCCTTAACATAGGTTCTTCTACATAATTATCATGATCGCTTAATGGGACTTGCATTAATTCATGTAACATTAATGCCTTAATTCACATTAGGCATCATCTAAGAAGGTTAGGGAAATGCTACATTATAAACCAATTATGCTTGAACAGTACAAGGCAAATCCCAAGTCCATTTTCAACTACAATTTCGACCCAGGAAATGAGATTTTTAGATAAAATGTTCACCTATGTCTTAAGTTTCCAAAGGCTCACGAATAATGTCATTTTGACCTTTAAATTAGGACTTATAGCCTAAACATTCCGATATGCTCCCCGACGCTCTCTGTGAATAGGAATCTTGAACAGTCCTACATTTGAAAATTTTATATAACGATAGGACATAATTTAAATCCATACTTTCTTCATTAAATTTGTTCTCACAGATGTCAAGTTTGTACATAAATTTGAATCACCTCATTTGGATCATTATAACTCAAGTTATGATTTAAACAACCGGAATTACTCCAGTTCAGGGGATTGTTCTGAGACAGGTTTTAGGGACATAATTGTTCCCTTACGTTGATGAATTTATGGTAACAATGAGGACTAAATTTGATATACTTCCTTCATAAAAGCACTCCCAGATGTCTATTTGTACAGAAATTTGAATAACCATTGATCATTATAACTCAAGATATGGTGCAAACAACAGGAACTACTCCCATAGAGGGGACATAATCCATATTTTGTCAGAAACTTTTTAAGGGTTCTTAGAGCAAGATTTACATCTTGGTCTTTTCTAGACATTTGTTGTTTTGGCCTTAAGTTTCTCCATCTTAAATCATCCAAATCGAGGTCCATAGGCCAAGTTATGGTCAACACTAAACACAGTTTTAGAGAAATTTGGATAGAACTTCCTTAAAATACTCTACATGTCTCTTTACAATTTCGTCCTTATCAAAGGAAAATTCCAACCCAAACAAAAACAAGATCAAAACCAACTTTAAACCCAACTCAAACCAACAAAAACAAAAACAAAGAGGGAGAAAATTAGGATAGTTTCCTAACCTTGATTTTCTTGAAGACTTCAACCAAACTTTCATTTTTCCTCATTTTCTTCTTAACATAGACAATTAGAACTCCAAGAGATGAAGAGAAACAAACCAAAAGTTGGCTCTTCTTCTCTTCCTCAAACCCATAGCCTTAACTCTCCTTTAACCAAAAATGTGAAATCCCCACTTCTAAGACAAGTGTGTTGTCTTAAGGGATTTTGGTTCAATTTTCCCTTTTTTGCATTTTAGTCCTCCATATTTATTTCATTTACAAATCACTTATCATTATTCCACCATAGCATATAATCTTCTATCTTAATGTACTTTGAGTCCTTAATTTTACAATTTAAAATTATCATTAGACTTCTTTAAAAATCTCGGTTAGTGCCATTCACATTTAGCACTTAAATTTCCCTCCGAAAAATATGAATTTAACTTTTATTATACCCTAAACATATCATAAAAGTACTAGGGTATAATGTTACAACTCTTCCCCCCTTAAAAGAATTTCGTCCTCAAAATTAACACCGAATCAAGAGTTATGGCATCAAGGCTCATTGTCAATTTTGGTTCCCAAGTTGCTTCTTCCATATCGCTGCTGCACGCACCTTTACCGTATGGACTCGCTTGTTCCTCAATTTTTTTTACTTCACGATCTAGAATAGCTTTTGGCTCTTCATCAAAAGTGAAGTCTGATTGCACTTGTATATCTTGTACGGGAAAAATATGATATTCATCATAACGGTATCTCCGAAGCATGGAGACATGGAACACATTATATAATTTGGCCAACTCTGGCGAGAGGGCTAAACGATAAGCTACTGGTTCAATTCTTTCTAAAATCTCATAAGGTCCGATAAACCTTAGACTTAGTTTTCCTTTATTTTCGAACCAGAGTATGTTCCTCCAATGTGGATACTTTCTAAGAAAACTCCTATCTCTCGACTTCAGACTCTATGTCATTTCTTTTAGATCCGTGATACTAATTTTGTCTATCACTAAGCAGTTTTTAATCTTCGTCAATGACCGAACTTTCTTTGTCTCTTCACTTATGTCGTGACCAATTACTTTATGCCTATTCATTTTGTCCAACATATAGGGTTCTTATTTCCCGCCATACAAAAGCTTTATAGGCCCATATCAATACTTGATCAAAACCATTATTATAAGAAAATTCCATAAGGGGAATATACCTATCCTAACTTTAAGGAAAATCTAGCACATAACCCTAAAGCATGTCCTCTAATACTTGAATCGCTTTTTTAGATTGTCCATCTGTTTGTGGATGGAAGGCTGTACTAAAATTTAATCGAGTACCCAAGGTTGACTGTAATTCTTTCCAAAACCTTGACGTAAACGCATAGTGGTCGACACTATTGATAGTGGAATCCTCATAACTGACAATCTCATTCATACAATTCCGCTTAACCGATCTAAGGAATAGTCTAATGGACTGGTAAGAAGTGATCAAACTTTGTAAGTCCATGACGACACCCAAACCGAATTATGTTTCTTTTGGGTTAGGGGAAAACCAGACACAAAATCCATAGTAATGTTGTCCCACTTCCATTATGGAATTGGGATGTGATTTAACAAACCGAACTATACTTGATCTTCAACTTTTACTGGCTAACGAGTCAAACATTTGGACACATACTTTGCTATATCACTTTTCATTCCTCACCAATCATCGTTTAAACTTCTAGTACATCTTGTTAACCTAAGATGCATGGTGAATACAATATTGTGGCTTTCATAAACAACTTCATTTTCACCCCGGACATTCGCACTCATAGTCTATTCAGACAAGAAACTCCCATCATCTTCTATAGAATAGTCAATCTTTCTCCATTTCTAACTAATTGTACACTTTGCTTAACTTGACATCACTTGCCGAGCATCAATCATCATTTGCCTCAACTCGTGTGTAGTTTTAATTGGCCAACAAAGCTTCATCAAATTCAAATCTCCATGTACCATGTCGTGATAAACCAGAAATCGCTTTTTCTACTTAAGGCATCGCTAATTACATTAGCTTTTCCGGGTGATAATCAACTATGCAAATACAAAGCCTTAAACAACTCTTAGTCATCGACGTTGCCTCAAATTCGCTTCCTTCGAATTAATGTGATACTTAAGGCTCTTATGATAGGTAAATACTCTACATTTTTCATATGGGCAAGTGTTTCCATATCTTCAAAGCGAACACTACCGCTGCCAACTCCAGATCATGTGGGATAATTTTGTTCATGCGGTTTCAACTGTCTAGAGGCATATGCCACCACTTTCCCATCTTGCATCAATACACATCCCAAACCAATCTTCGAAGCATCATTATACATGGCATATTCTCTACCCGAAGTAGGTTGAGTCAGCACTGGTGCTTCAACCAATATTCTCTTTAACTGATCAAAACTTGATTGACATTTGTCATCCCACTCATACTTCACCCATTTCTGAAGTAACTTAGTGAGTGAAGAGGCTAGTGACGAAAATCTTTACGAACTGCCGGGTAATACCCAACTAAACTCAAGAAACTTCACCTCCGTCATTTCAGGCGGTTCCGACTTACAATCACTTCAATCTTAGTAGGCCAACTCCCATACCTCCAAAACACACATATGGCTTACGATTGACACTTCCTTAAGACAAAAATTACACTTACTTTACTTAGCATACAACTGTTTCTCTCTCAAAGTCTGCAAAACTATTCGCAAATGCTGTTCGTGTTCCTGTTCATTCTTGGAAAACACCATGATATCATCTATGAATACCACTACAAATTAGTCCAAATAAGGGTGGAATACCCTATTCACCAAATCCATGAATGCGGTCGGTGCATTAGTCAACCCAAATGGCATTACTAAAAACTCATAAATGTAATGACCGCACTAAACATAATTTTTTAACCAGTTTGACCAAGTTTTGACCCCAAGTTTGACTACAACCAGTAGGTGGGGCAAAGTTGACTTTTCAAGGATGAATAATTTCGTCGACTAAGACACCACTGTAGTCCCATCGATACGAGTTCATAGACGGTCGAACGGGCCGCATCCGACTTACTGGGCTAAAAAGTTATGACCCCTAGTTCAAACGGCAAAGGTTTTAGCGTTGTCTAAGCTGCCTTCGTGTTTTACCAGAAAATCCACCATAAGCCCTATATATACATAGTTTGTGCATGCCAAAGGAACCTCAGTTCCCAAACACTCACTTTGAACCCAAAACCCCAGGAAACTCCCCAAACCCGTGAGCATCAAATCGGGGTCATTTCACCCTCGCAGACCACCGCTCAAGTTTCAAACTGAGCCGATTCCGCCGAATTACTTTACCGCCGACATTTGGGAGAGGAACATCCGCACGGCCGTCCAGAAATTCACGGTTAACCGCCGACGCCGATCCGCCGGCGAATGACGGCGGCACACCGGGTCACCGGTAATTTCTTTTGATTTTTCGACCATTTCCGGTCAGTTCAGGGCACCCCATGTTCTTTCCACCATTTTGGACCCTCTGAACTCATTTCGTGGTCCTTTCTCCAGATTCATCACCGCTTTGAAAGATACGACAAAACAAATTCGTACGAATGGTTGATCGAAGCCCGCCACCACAGCAACCTTTGGACCAAGGTGAGGGCTACTGATGTTCCCTGGTCTTTGGGCTTTCCATTGATATGTGGTTTGTAAATTTTGACGCTGCTTGCTAGCTTTTCTATTTTTGCATTGCTTTCGTACTGGGCCGGTATTGACCGAAATGTAGCACTAATTGGTCAAATTGACAAAATTGAAGTCGGGATTAGTGAAATCGATGTTTTTAGGGAATTATCGGACGGTTCAATTTCGAGAAATTAGCTCCCGTGAAAAGCCCCACTTTGGGTATCGGTCTGGTGGGGCACACTGTGTGAATCGACCGTCTGAGTCAACTGGGATAACATAGTTCAAAAATTATCGGCAGCCTTTCTGTGGTATCCCAATGTCATGGGTTCAGTTATCGGAGCCTAAATGGTGTTTTATTCATATTACGCACTCACGGGCCTGGGACGATCCCAGCAGGGAACAGACTGAGCGGCCCATAGTCAAGTGAGTGGTTTATATGCTTAAATGATTCGGGGATATTATGTCGATATATCTATTATGATTTAATACTTTTACATATATAATCGCTTTGATCGGGGATGGTTATTGCATTCAAACATGATTTTCTGTTTATAAACAAGTTATCATCAGATGTGAATTTTGTCAACATTTTAACTATTTTGTTTTACCGTCGGTGGGATGAGTCTAAGTGTGTTTCTGGATATTTCAAATGGATCGAGGTTGTAAACCATTCAAAAACTACAAAGAGCAAGGATCTGGTATCTTTGGTGGATCGACTCGATACGCATTATCGAAAACATGTGAGGAAATGGGGAACGGCTTATTAGTTGCCATTACTGCCGTGAGGTCGGCTGTAACGATCTGCACTGGCTTGGTATTTTGGGCCTGCCATTTATGACGTGAGGAATGGTCAACCACGGTTTGGTATTGGTTTGCCACTATGAATGTGAAATGCCTTCACCTACTGTTTGCATTCGGTTTGCCACGACGTGAGGTCGGTTTACCCGACGGTTTAGGATGGCACATGGCACCGCAACGCTGGTTTATGTGGTGTAATGGACGTTGTTGATTTTCTAAATATGGTATAACTATTTTAATATCATGGTTTTGGTGCATTTATGGTTATTTTATCACTTGATAGCTACATGGCTGTTTTAAAGTTTGGCTTATGTTGTGTACATTCAGATTATGTTTTTCTTAACATTGTGTCAAGCAATTTGTTGAGTATGATCTCGCATATGTCGGACTCAGTAAAAAGTCGGCTGTGAAATGTCAAACGCAATTATTCGCGCGTATTTGACGCCGGCCTCCCCTGGCCACAAATTTGTCGTGCTCATCGCATTTATCATTTTTGTGTTTGTTGCATTGGACTTATTCATTTACTTGTACCCCTAAATCCACAATACTTTAGAAGTCTACATATTAAACTTTTACTAGACCTCACGAGCAATTGTCATGGCTTCTTATATATATATGTATAAATGGTATCTAATTAATACATGGTGTTACTCCTTCCTATAGGTCCCACCGTATCTTCCCTAGGGATTAGGCAAGGACTTCATTAGTGGGACCACCCGAACCGAAGGGTACCCGGTCGGTCTTGGTCGCCATAATGCCCAGACCAGTTCTAGTTGTTTTCTAACATCAACATCTTCACCCGGTTGATAATAACCCGATTGTAGGTCTATCTTTGAAAAGACACTCGCTCCTTTCAACTGATCAAAAAGATCTTAAATTCTTGGCAATGGATAGTTTTGTCCAAAAATACCAATGTAATACGTTTTTGAAAAAAATGTCCAAACTATCAGAACTCATCAACCATAGCTGATATCATGGTTTTAATTTTTTAAGCAAACCTATAGTTGTTGAATATGGTTTTAAATTTTTTAAGTTAAACCATAGTTGTTGATTACAAGCTTTTAAGCTTGGTTAAAATCATAGCCACAAATTAATTGCTTAAGTAGTAGTTTGGGCATTATTTTCAAAATATATTATATTGGTATTTAAAAAATGTATTATTTTGGGGTTTTAAGTAATTAGTTTGAACATTATTTTAAAAACGATTAGATTATTTTTTTTTTTTAAATATTATTTTGGGAGAAAACTCTAGTCTGGCACTATTTTTTATAATAGTGTTTCTAGTCAAAATGCTTTCTCTAGCAGCACTTATGTCAAAATCGTTTTTATAAGAATCTGAAACAATTATTCCACTAGTGTTTTTTTATAACATGTGGCATGGGTATAAAACACATTTATATCATTAAAACCTGCAGTCATCTATAGAAACCCAATCATCATCAGTTTATGAAAATCCTGGTGGTACCAGTAAAGCCTACAAATGAAAATCCTCTTGTAAAAAAGACTATGCAATGAGTATCATAAAGGTATCATCCGTGTCTAAAAAGCTTAGAAACATACTAATCACACTTGCATTAGCCAGTTGCATGATAATGCCAGCCAAGATCTCCTATCTTAACTTCCCCTTGGTTCCCATTAATAAAAATGTTATAACATTTCAGGTCTCTATGTATAATTGGTGGATTATGATTGTGAAGGTAGTTCAAACCCATCAAAATTTGCCTTGCCCATCCTGACTGCCTTCATGTCAACCCTATTATGCTCCTTACGGTACCTAAATCAAAGATTGAATCCACTAACGAAAAGGTTGATCTAACCATAAAGTAAAATAAAAAATGGAACTTCAAGAAGACACAAGAAAAGGGAAACATACTGTCTAAGGCTGCCCGAGGTGAACATCTCGGTAATGATATTTACAGTCTTGTTCCCATCATCAATCCATGAATTAGAAACCTAATTATGTTCTTATGCTTCAATGATTTCAAGAGATGCACTCTGCACTACAGCCTTCCAACCTCATCTGGTGCATTGTAATACCTCATCGATGCAACTCAATCATGCTACTAATTCCATCAACTTGATCAAATGCCTTGTAACTATGATGACAATAGATTTAAGGAAAGCATGTGGAAATCCATGAACAAGATTAAGGTGGCATTTGTGTGTTGGCTGAATAGAAAGCTAAAATTTTGGCTTTTATATTAAGTCAAAAGCACTCTATTACTATCAAACAATATATTTAGATTGAACATATGGATAACAAATTCACTTTAGTCATACTTATACTATTTATAGAGTGTCTTTGGCTGAATAGAGAAAGCCAAAAAATTCCTTTTCTACTGGCAAAAAACAAATGTCATCTAACTCAAATATCTAAAATTTAAATAAATAAATTCTACAATGAAAGAGGGCAAGATTAGCTCCAATTTTATTGGAGCAACAAAAATAATGGATACACTGTCTTGAATGCACCTTTCCCGAGTATGTCTTTGTTCTGTTAAAACCCACAATCAATTAGTTTAAAAAAACAGAAAACAAAGTCACAAAAACAAGATATATAGTAGTTTTCTGTTTGGACAGGTAAGATTTATTTTTTATATTTTCAATCAATTATAAATCTTATATTTTCATATCGTTCCAAGGTTGAGATAAAAGTCAATAACATGAAATTCAACTTCAAGTGCATTATATGATTTAAAAAAGATAAAAAGTATTGTCTCGGTTTAGCATTACATGAATAAAACATGTAATTCTAAAATTTTAGAGAATAATGCAGTATCTAAGTTAATAGCAAAAAGTATTGATTCAAGACCTACATATTTTATAATCCAAAAATGCTTAAATATACATAAGATTCTAGATATGCAACATAATGACGAACATGATTTGACATGGTAACTTTGTCAGATTGAACTTTGATGTTTGAATTGTCAAGGCGAAAAACCACGATGAAGCTAACAGTCGACAACACAACTACCTATTGTAACAAGTCGGTGACAAAACACGTCGCAACAAATAAGCGACAAAACACTCCACAACATATCAACGATAAAAGCATGTAAAAAACAAATAAAAACAAAGGTAAACTCGGATGAGTGTGGAAGAAACTATTTTATTGTAAAAGAAATCTTAGATCCGGAGAAGAAAACAATATAATGGGTGATTTTAATCCAAGAGTAATAAAAAAAAGCACTCCTTATCTCTAATGTACAAGAAAGAAAAAGGGAGGTGCATATGATAGATCATTTAACCTCATCTCTTTTATTGTTTAGTGTTTAGTTGGTATTATTCGAAAATATTTCCAATATCCTGCTTTGTGTTGCTTTGTTGTCAGAAAATTTATAGCTAAGTAGTTGAGCATGAGTTTTAAAGATGTGATCAAATGAATGAATATAGTGCAAAGAAAATTAAAGAGAAAATTCTATTATCTTCATGTCCTAAAGGGGATGTATTATTTAAATTTTAAGAATAAATAAAGTGGTTATCTGAAATATGTAATTTGGAAAATCTTCAATACATACAAATAATAATAGCAAATTGTTAATGTGAAAATTTGTAAAATCCGAAAATTCTGTTCTTTCGAAAAGGGTAAAATGGTACTGGGTCAAAAAATCCAAAATTTTCTAGATCTCGGATGATGAAACGGATTTCACCGTTGGAATCGTCTCGTAAAATCTAGCTACCACGTCGAATTCTAAGACAGTTGGAATTTCATGTTTTTCGAGGCAACGGGGGTAGACACTTGACACATTTTGAATGGCTCAAGAGGTGCCACATGTCATGTACAGAATTAGTCAAACATGAGCTCAAATATGGGCCATGGGTGGACACATGGCATGATGCCATTTGATGAAAATCCCAAAGGTAGGGATATGGATAAGGAAATCCAAGCTAACCAATGGTGGCTCGACACATGGCATGAGAGGACAAGTCCTTCGACCTGCCTCCCAACCTGCTTTTTGCCAAGGAAGTAAAGAGAGAGAAAAGGAAGGAGTTTTTGTAGAGAGAGAGTGTCTAACTTCTTTTTAGATTTCCCGGCGATCCAACCGACGGTTTCCAACGAGCCAAGAGACAAAGTTGCTCCCCACGACAAGAACTACGCGCTGATAACGGCTGGAGTTTCGACAAACTCCGAAGGCAGCCTTTCCTACTGGGATTATATCCTGCTTCAAGAGCCTTGTTGATGGTTGAGTGTTTTAGGCCAAAATGGCCGTGAGTTTTCGGTCCATCCGAGCGGGGACCGAAGGATGGAATTTTCGGGACCCCGCTTTCGAGACCTAGGAAAATCGCTCACGTGGATCTCGTGTGGCTCAGGTCGCTGCGGTTCAAAATGAATTGCTTAAATTGTTTATTAGCCCATGTGAGCTAATTTTGGTGTTATTTCTATGAATGAATAACATGTTGTCAGAAGTTAAATTTGCTAATATATGCATGCTTGATATATATTAACATGAATTGTCATGGAATCGGGCATATTGCATTTCACATGCACCGGCACCCTAGAATAGTAGGTGTGGAGGTATGACATGAATTAAATTGGAGGGTTGTCCAAACAATACAATTTTATTTCTCCAGTTGTCCAAGAATTTTATAAAATAGTCCAACAATTCACGCTTGAGAGGCTCAAGAATTGCTCTCTGAGAGAACCAACAAATTTAACTTTCAAGAATTATCCAACGTATTTATATCGGAGGGTTGCCCCAATTAAAACAAATATTTTTGTTTGAAAACGATTTTCATACATGGCATAAGCATGTGTGAGGGAGCTCATGAGAATTTTAGACATGAGATTGGGCATGTAGATATTCAAGTAGATCACACATTTGTTTGAATGTGCTTGGTTGTCATACGCGCACGAGGTGAGAACCCATGCAGTAAGAAACAACTTATCGCATCACCTCCACAGGGAAAAGTCTATTTCGTGTAATGTGGAGTGTGTTCAGAAGACGACGCTCATTAGAGTCGCTTGAGAAGAAAGCCGATATGCGACTCTTGATTACATTTTTAAAAACACGATGAAATATTACAATTGAAACATGCTCAGATTAAGAGCAGATGTAATGCACTTGAACCATTGCACAGAATAGAATATATTTTGGTGAGTATAATGTGTAGGCTAATGTGGGTTATTTTGCTATGTAAGAGTTTCATGATATGAGACACACAGTTTTCCAGGTTTACAGTGTCTACGGACCCCGACCAAGGCTACAAATTGCTCACCTATAATTAAGGGGTATTGGATTAGGACTTTTAAAGATATTTAAAGACTTTTTAAAGTGAGTTGTGAGTTAAAGATCTTGGTCAAAAGAATTCATAAGGTAATTTAATTTATTTCAAAATATTATCTCATATAAATCAAGGAGGAAATTAAACTGAAATTAGGGGGACTTAAAATTTTTAAATAAGAATTTGAGCAAAATTAAAAAAAAATGAATCGAAATTTGAATATCGGGGATGTTAAAATTTTGAAATTGAAAATTTGAATAAGTTAAGGGTGAGAGTTTGATGGGCTAAAGACTAGATCAAATGGTATGACCAAATGACCCTAATGATTAGAAACGCGCCTATATGTGTATATATTAGTACAAACAAAACCAAAAGAAACTAATAAAGTCTCAATTAATTAAAATTTACAAAATACCTAAAATAGTTCAAAACATAAGTAAGAACAGAGAACTCTAAAAGTAAATCCCAAAAATACTTAGAGATTGAATTTAGTCACAAGAATTCCTTAAAACATTCTTATGTGTCTATATTACATAACAAATCTCAAATAAATAATAAAACACAATTAAAACATGAATTATAACATAATCACATAGGACTGCGACAGATCGTAGTTCACCAAAAAAATCTTAAAAAATTATTCATAAGTTGAATTTAATCATGAAATCTTTCCTTGTAAATTGTAATACCCGAAAATTAAGCGCTGCTTAAATCGGATTATTAATATAAATTCTTCCTAATTATATATATTTAAAGGACCCTAAGTATTTATTTTTAGGTCTTAATAATTATTTTTGGCCATATAAACAGTATAGATAATTATTTTAATAGTTATATGGCTTAATTTAAGTGTTAAAATAAAGTAAATACTTAAATATATATATTTCACTATAAATTCTTACCTTAAGTTTTAATTTCATCTTAACCCAAATTAAATTGTAATTAGGGACTAAATTGTAGTAATGAAAATAAGGGAAGGATTTATGGCATTTGAAAATGCCAAATTTCATTTTGGCCCTTCTTCCCCTCCTTCACGCAGCCCCCCCTTCTCTTCTCCCTTCCACGCCATCACCGTCCAAACATTTCTCCACACCGACCGCCGTCCGACACCGGGAAAAGGCAACCCCGTCACCGGCCACCCTTGTCCTGCTTGGATCTCGCCTGAGGCTACCCGTCTCGCCGGAATCGCGCCCGCAAGGCTCTCTCCTCGCCCCTTGCCGCCGCCGACTGTTCGGCCATTTCCGGCCACCTCCGCCCAAACCGACCCCAGATCTGAACTCCTCGCCCCCAAAAACTTAAGGATCCACCCTGATCGAAGTTCCAAGGCGTCGCTTACGGCGAACGGCGGGTGGAGCTCTCGCCGAGTTTGGGACCGTTTCGGCCGATTCTCCGCCACTCCAGGTGGTCCTCCGACGAAAGCGATCACATTTTTAGTCCTTGAGACGGCTTCGCGCGGATGTCCTTAGACCCAATCTCGCAACCCCTCAAATTTTCTGGCCACCGTCAAGGGCGGCGACCTCTGAAGCGCATCTAGACAGAACGCCCGTCCTCGCCTCCGTGGTCTACTGCAGGATCGCTCGCATTCGAGTTTCAGAAAGAATCTATACCCTAAACGCAGGGACTTAACGTGTAATCTGTCCGATAACTGAATGTAATTGTTCAATGATGTATGCTGAATATGTCCATCGTATTTCTCGGACTACGTTGAATTAGTTACTTATTTATAATCCAAAAGTAGCGGGTTAATAAGATTGATCGTGTATATCATGGTCACAAATTCGTTGATTTGATGGATTGGGACGAGTCAATAAAATTGTAAATTGTGTGGGCCCTACGATGTTTGATTTACTGTGTATATTGGGAATGTTATTTAGTGTGTTCTGACTTGTTTTACAGGAGTTAACCCGCTTAGGAGGTTCCGAATTTTCTAGAGAATTTAAATGTGCTTTATATCGGTCTAGCCTGTGAATTGTCTAGTCAAGTCTAGAGTTAAGCTTAAACCTCAATCTCGATATTGATTATGTCTTTTCTATTCTAGATTGTCCAACAGCCTACGCCGTGGCACCCGAGGTGTAGAAGCGCCTCGACCGATTCTTCTCGTGAGCTGGATATCACATAGTTTATGACACATCATCTCGCATGCATTGCATAGCATTTATGGCATTAGGCTACACCATCATCACGACATGATTATTACTATTGGAATTCATTTACTATGGTAATTAAATTATTTAGTTTGTTATTATGAAATATATCTCTGCAGATAAGGAGACTTATGATGATGGATGGAGTGTGTATTGTTAGGTGTGATATTGTCGCTGTAATTGTATTTGAAATGTTGTAATGGGAACTATAGCAGGACATACTACCTAATGGGTTACATCAGGACCGGGTGCGCACCGGTATTGATCAGATTATGTTATGTGCTTTAAGGGTTATGGACATGAGTTCCCGTCGAGCCGCTTTCCTGGGGATGCCGGAGAAGGTCCCCGGGTTGAGCGTTACTTCTCGGCGCCGACTATAGAGTATGATATGTTAGTTACCGGAGTTAAGGACCCCGTCGAAGTCAGTTTCCTGGGCGCCAGCTATAGTTTATCGATTGGGCGTCGATTGGAGTTAAGGACCCGGCCGAGCTTTTCTCCTGGCGCCTACCACATTGATTTGAGAGAGCCGTATGGCTTGTAGTGTATTGAGGTATAGGGTCCTCGTTTAGAGTTCTCGACATTGTGATGATTATGTGATGATATGAAACTCGATGTGTGTGCATGCATACATATGTGAGTGTATTATTATATACCTCACATGCATAGTATATTATATTGAAATTCTATATGTATAACCCGCTGTCAGAGGTGTATAGATTATATGATATTAACTCACTCGAGATTGACTGTCTCACTTATTTTTCAGTACCGTCACCCTCCTTCTCCGTACCTTGATAAACCGTCGACTTCTCTTCCTTCACATACATGTACTATTATGATATTATTAATCTTTGTCTATTTAATCTAGGTGTCACCGGCAGCATTCTTTGGAATATTAGTATGTTTGTAATTCGATAATTCTCGTTCTCATTTTGTGTATGATGACTCATGTGGGATCGACTTTATTTCTCCCTATCGAGGCTCAAACTGAGCATATTATATACATGTATGTGGATATATCGTCAGTGATCGTAGATGATACGGCATGAATATTTCAATAAGGTTTGCTACTTGCTCTCGGTGGTCTTATGCCTTCCCATTCCCTAGTGCCGGGTCGCGCCCCCAGTCGGGTTGTGACAAAGTTGGTATCGCAGTTAAATAGGTTCATTTCATGGCCTAGAAATTCAGAAAGTTTCAAGATCACAGAATCAGGGACCAGTTCGTCCTTGTTCCACACACCATTGCATCTAGCTTCGTCATTCGTTAGGGCGTCTGTGGTTATCTGATAGTCTTGTGTTTACTTTTCGCATGGAGACTCGAGATCAGGAGTTAATGCAGCGCAATACGATGCCGCAACAAAGAATAAATACGAGACCGCATACCCTATGACGAGGCCCATGATGAGGTATCCCTTCAAATTTCGATCCACTGGGCTCCCGGGAGAGGGCGAAGGAGACGGGTAGGCCCCAAAGCAGCCAGGATTGTGTACCTACTGAGGAGCCACAGCCGAGGAGCCACAGTTATCATGCCCTGTGCACGCTGTGCATAGCAGATGCCTGTCGCCAGCCTACCATGAGATTCAAGTGTATGACTGGGTGCGCATACTTCTCTAGCAACTTATGGAGCATCTGGGCTGGCAGCTGCTAGTAGTTCTCAACGTGGGACTGTGATTGACCCATCACATTCCTTTGTCTAAAGACAATCGTGCTTAATGAGGTTATATTTGATGAGTATCTCAGACCCAATGGATTTTCCGACTAAGTGAGAAGAGAGCATTTGATCCAGAGCACTGATAGATATTTGTCGCATGCCTCATGAGCTTGGCACAAAGGAAAGGTATTTATATCTGTTTTGAATATGATATTTAACGGAGAGATTAGATACTTTTGCATGAGGTAAAGAGTATAAGATATGAGAATGGTAGAATGATGTCTCGAAGTGAGATACACCTGCAGGTCATATTCAGTGGTTTACTCGAATATACGAATGCGATGAGTAATACTGTCATCGATCATTTCACTTGCAACGAAGTGTGGCTGAGGTCACATCGATGAACATGAGATCGACACAGTATCAAAGATACGTAAGATCCATGAGGAGATAACGTGATCAGCCAAATAAGCAGATTATGGTGGCACAGGTACTTCTCGTGGTACAGTCCTACAGACAGAGCAATTTAGAATCAAGGGGTCACAAGATGGGTAGACGCAACCGCAGTTACGAGAGGAGGCTCCTGATTGGACAGGTTTAGGCCCCATGGGGCTATAGTTCAAGGGGACAGAACTGTTCTGGCATAGCACGCTGGGGTTCGCACAAGATGTGCCCACAGCAGGGCTGAGGCACTGTGGCCCTTTGTATGGCTGCCAGGTGGAGCTTGTTTTAGGTGTGGAGAGTTGGGCCATATGGCCAACCATGTCCTAGATTTCCTCAAACAAAGAAATTTTCCTTAGATCTATGTTAGTGCTGCCCGCCCAGCCCATCGACGCCTAGTCCTTCTCCTCGCAAGGCAGGTGATAAAGGATACAGGCCAGGATATGGAGGTAGAGCTCCGGAGGCGATGCGTAGTGGTAGGCTGTGGTCGTTTCGAGCTCCTACCACCGACGTGGTCGTGCCAATAGTTTTTACGCCATTCTCAGACGCCTGTGGCGCCAAATGTCGGGCCAGACGTGTACTATCTCGGCCTCATATAATTAGGTTGGGTGTTATTGTATCCGGTGCCACACTCCTTTGTGTCTCCTAGTTTTGTGATTTAGGTTTGGTGTTCAAATACCAGATTTGACTCGTTATCACCACTAATTCTCTGAAAGATGCCTGGGTGCGTGATATTTACCTTCCATCGTGTTCGATTGTAGTAGGCGAGACCTTGCGTGATCTTATTTTGTTGATGATGGATTTCGAGGTTGTCTGGTATGGATTAAGGCTAAGATCTACGCCTACCCTCGGGATTGCCGAGAGAACAAGTGATTTTCCTGATTCCGTGATCCAGTTCGGGTTTCGTATGGAGTGATACCTTCAAATTTCCTTCTAATTTAATTTCAACCATTACAGCTAGGGCGGATGTTACACTGGGTGCCGGTTATCTAAATTTCTGTAAGTGACACGGCAGAGGATAGAGGTAAAGTTGATGATGTCCCTATCGCTTGTGAATTTCCGATGTTTTCCTCAGAGGAGTCGCTGTGGTCACACCGACAGGAGATAGAATTTGCATTGATGTCAGACTACGCTTCATCTCTTGCCACCTTATAGGATGGCACCAGAGAGTTGAAGGAGTCAAGGAGCAAGCATGTGATTTGTTAGACAAAGGTTTTGTCGCCTAAGATTTCTCCCTGGTGCTCGTGCTATTTGTAGTGAAGAAAGATGGTTCGCGCTATGTATAGACTACTGCACAACAACAAGGCGACACACGTACAAATATCCGTCTCCGAATAGATGACTTGTTTGATTAGCTTCGTGGTGCATCATGTTTTTCTAAGATTGACTACTACGGGATATCATCACCGAGAATAAGACATGAGGGGATGTTCAAGACAAGATTCACAAAGACTAGGTACCTACCATTATGAGTTCAGTGATGTCTGGACTCACTAATGCACCTACAAATTTTATGGATTATTGAACGAGTGTTCAAACCCTTTCCCCGGATCGCTTTGTAATTGTGTTCATCGAGGATATCTTGGGTGATAATTTCTGAGTGAGGAGGAGCATGTGAGCATTTAAGGATAGTATTGCGCACTTGAGGGAGAAAGTACTATATGCCAAATTCTCCAAGTGTGACTTCTGGGTCGATAGTGTAGCCTTCGGGACATGTGTGATCGAGGAAGGTATTCAAGTGATCCCAAGAAGATAGAGGCAAGGATGGATTGCGTAGACCAAACCACTTATGGATCGAGGTTCGAAGTTTCCTGGGTTTAGCCGGTTATTATTGCCGTTTCGTACAGGATTTTTCGAAGATCGCTGCACCCTTGACACGGTTAACCCAGAAGAATGTGAAGTTTCAATGGACAGAGGTCAGGGAGGCGAAGCCGTGGTCGAAGGATTGTTTGACCTCTCGCTCCAAAGGTCAGCATTACCTTCCTCGTACGTGAGGTTATACAATGTAATTCGACGCTTCGAGAGCTCCGATTGGGGTGTGTATTGGATGTAGCATGGTAAGGTGGATTGCTTATGCTTCAGGGCAACCAAGAGACACGAAAGCGTAATTACCCAACTCATGACTTGAGATGGCGGCGGTGATCTTGCATCAAGATCCGGGAGACATTACTCGTATGGTGAGACATGTGAGATTTTGACGATCACAAGTATTTAAAATATATTTTTCAACAGAAGGAGCTAAATTTGAGACGTATAGTTATGTATCGGAGCTGCTTAAGGACTGGATTGTACGACCAATATCACCTGTGTAAGGCTAATGTGGTGCGTGATGCTTCAGTAGGAAATCATCAAGCGCCTCGCTTCACATTGCGTAAAGCGATTAATCGACTAAGGAGTCAGATGAATTGTATGATCAGGGTTTACAGATAGAGGTGTTGGAGTCTGGAGCACTTTTAGCACATTTCGTGTCAACCGCCTGATGGATAAAATTAAGACAACTCAATGCAGAGACCTACGCTGATGAAAAATTAAGTGGGATGAGGTTCAAGGGTATCAGCAGATGATTTTGTGATCGGGATGATGGCACTGAGATTGGGTACTAGGTCAAAGGCCCGATGTTGATGGACTTAGAAAAGAGATTATGGAAGAGGCTCACTACATACCACAAGATTCATCCCGTTCCACCAAGATGTATCATGATCTTGTGGGCAATCTATCAGGAGTGGTATGAAGAAGACGTAAATGGAGTTTGTATCCGCGTTTGACTTGCCGCCAGGTCAAATCCTAAGGCATCGTGGCCGCCCGGGTTGTTACAGAATGCACTCCCATTCCGCAGTGGAAATGGAGAATATTACCATGACTTGTGGGACCTGGTTACCTCGAACTTCGGCAGGCATGATTCATTCGGGTGATAGTCGATCACGACTAAGTCGGCACACTTCTACCCGTGGAAGACAACTTTTTCCGTAGCCGTGCATGCTGTGTGGTGTATATTGATAGGATTGTTAGTCTCATGGGATCCCAGCTTCGATTGTGTCCGATAGAGGCCCTAGTTCACTAGGTTTCAAGTGAACTTCAAGTGAAGAGCTTCGGTACTGGACGACTTTAGTACGCCTTTTCACCCGGGGACTGATGGACAACTGAGAGGACTATTCGCACGTTGGAGACATACGAGGATGTGTGTGATGGATTTTGGAGGCCAATGGGATTGGCATTTTACCTTTAGTGGAGACTACACAATAATAGTTATCATGCTAGTATTCAGATGGCGCCTTACGAGGCAGCCAGGCGGTAGGAAGTGTAGATCGCCAGTTTGCTGGGAAGAAGTTGGTGAGAGGAAGTTAACACGTCCTGAATTGGTCCAAATCACTTCTGAAAAGATTCCTATTATTCGAGAGGTCTGCTGAGGACCGTCACAGTAGTGAAGAGCTACGCTGACCCCAAGAGGAAACACAAAGGAGCCTGGGTGTGTGAGCATGTATTCCCGAAGGTTTCGATGCGAGGCGTGATGAGATTTGCAAGAGGGGGAAATTAGCACCCTGCCACAGCGTGGGACCCTTTGAGATTGTGGATAGGCTGGGATGTAGTCACCGACTGCCAAGCACCTAATTTCGCCAATATTCATCCTGGCCTATATCTATGCTGAGGAAGTACGTGCCAGATCCTTCACATGTGCTACGGGCCCAAGAAGTAGAGATCAGTGAGGATTTATCGTATGAGGAGCGACCTGTAGCTATTGTGGATACTCAGGTTCGACAACTACGATCAAAAGTCATTCCAATGGTCAAAGTCCTATGGTGTAATCATTCAATCAAGAGTGCACTGGGAATCCGAGCAGACGCGACGCTCATACCCATATTTGTTCCAAGAATATATGTTTTTATTCTTAAATTCGAGATCTAATTTTCTTAAGGGGAGAGACTGTAATACTCGAAATTAAGCTGCTAAATTGGATTATTAATATAAATTCTTCCTAATTATATATATTTAGGTCGAATTCTAAGTATTTATTTTAGGTCTTAATAATTATTTTTGGCCATATAAATTATATAGATAATTATTTTAATAGTTATATGGCTTAATTTAAGTGTTAAAATAAAGTAAATACTTAAATATATATTTCAATTATACCCTACTGTTTTAATTTCATCTTAACCTCAAATTAAATTGTAATTAGACCAAATTAGGTAATGGTAATAAGGGAAGGATTTAAGGTACTTTGGAAATTGCCAAATTTCATTTTTGGCCCTTTCTTCTCCTCCTTCACGCACCCTCCCCTTCTCTTCTCCTTCCGGCTATCACCTCCGTCTGTACCGATTCGCCATCGATCCGGGCCGGGTCCGACACCGGAAAAGGCAACCGCCACCGTCACCCTTGTCCGCGATCTCGCCCGAGGCTACCTGGGCCTCGCCGGACCGTACGCAAGGCCTCTCCGCCCTGTCGCTGGGCCGGGACCAGCCCGGCCACTGCCACGTCCGCCCAAACCACTCCCAGATTCAACTCCCGCCCCCAAAAACTTAAGGATCCACCCGATCGGTTCCAAGGTCGCTTTTGCTTGAACGGCGGGGTGGAGCTCTCGCCGAGTTAGGGACCGGCTGGGCCGATTCCGCTACTCCGGCGGTCCTCTCGACGAAGCGATCACATTTGGGTCCCTTGAGCTCGGGGCTTCGCGTGATGTCCTAGAATCTAATTCGACAACCTCACTTTTCCTACCACCGCTTGGGCTGGCGGCGGACCTCGGAAGCGCACTCAGACAACGCTCGTCCCCCGCCTCCGGTTCCGACGGTGTGATCAGCCTCATTCGAAGCCGGTAAAGAATCTATACCCTAAAACGTAGACTTTTAATCGTAATTGTCCGATAATCGATTTAATTGTTCAATGATGTATGTTGAATATGTCCACCGATTTGGATCACGTTGAATTAGTTACTTATTGTATAATCCAAAGTATAATAAGATTGATTGTGTATGTTTAATACAAATTGTTGATTTGATGGATTGGGACGAGTCGGGCAATAAAATTGTAATTGTGTGTCTTGACGATGTTTGATTTACTGTATATTTGGGAATGTTATTTACAGGTTCCTACTCTATTTTACAGGAGTTGGGTCCGCTTGGGGAGGTTCCATTCGGTTTTCGGTAGAATTTAAATGTGCTTTATATCTACCTATCCCGTGAATTGTCTATCAAGTCTAGAGAGTTGTTTCTAAACCTCAATCTCGATATTGATTATGCTCCTTTTCTATCTCTGTGATTGTCCAACAGCTACGCCTGGTGGCAGCCCGAGGTGGTTTAGCTCGAGACCCGATTCTCTTTTGTGAGTTGATATCATATAGTTTATGACACATCATCTCAGATGTGCATTGCATAGCATTTATGGTGCATTAGCTACACCCCATCATCACGACATGATTATTACTTATTGGAATTGTATTTACTATGGTAATTAAATTATTTAGTTTGTTGGTGAAATATATCCTATACGAGATCAAGGCATGATGGATGGAGAGGTATTGTTAGGTGTGATATTGCCGTGCATTGTATTTGAAATGTTGTAATGGGAACTATAGCGTGACATACTACCTAATGGGTTACATCGTGTGACCAAAGCACTCTATTGGATCAGATTATGTTATAGGTTTATGGTTATGGACATGAGCTCCTCGTCGAGCCAAGCTTTCCCGGGATGCCTGAGGTAAGGTCCCGGGTCGAAGCCGGCTACTTCTGGCGCCTAGCCATAGAGCATGATATGTTAGTTGGGCCGGAGTTAAGGACCCCGGTCGTAGTCGTCTCTGGGGCGCCAGCCTATAGTTTATTGATTATGTCGATGGAGCATGACCCCGGGTCGAGCTTTTCTCTGTGGGCGCCTAAATACATTGGATTTGAGAGCCGTATGGTTTGTAGGGTATTTGAGGTATAGGTCCCGCTAGAGTTCTCGATTATTGTGATGATTATGTGGATGATATGAACTCTGATGTGTGCATGCATACATATGTAGTGTATTATTATATAGTTCAATATGATATATTATATTGAAATTCTATATGTATAACCCGTTGGTCAGAGGTGTATATAGATTATATGATATTAACTCACTGAGACCGACCAGTTCCCAATTTATTTTTCAGGTAATCGTCATCCCTCCTTCTCCAGACCTCTGATATTATGATATTATTAATCTTTGTCTATTTAATCTAGGTGTCACCAAAGATTTTGGAATATTAGTATGTTTTGTAATTCGATAATTTCGTTCATTTTGTGTATGATGACGGTGTATGTGGGATCGAGACTTTATTTCTCCCTATTGAGGTTTGGGCATCTGAGCATATTATATACATGTATGTGGATATATCGTCAGGTGATCGTATGATAGTCGGCATGAATATTTCAATAAGGCTTGCTACGTTTCGTGGCCTTGTATGCCTTCCCATTCTTTGCATACGGCCACTTCCCGTGTTTGGTCGTGATGTAAATGATCAATTATGTGTCTGAATTATGATACAATTTTCAAAAGTAATTAATGACATCTCAATAAAATTTAATTTTACACAAGCATCTATAAAGGTCCTGAATATGGTAGAACATGATACTCATAAAATGGATTTTTAAATCTAATTTGAAGTCTATAAATTGTACAAAAATTCATACAATTCCTTTAAGATGTCTAAAATGTATTATTTTTTTTTTATGATATAAAGTATGAAAATTGAATTTTTAAATCAAACAATTCATTCATGGTTCAATATAACTATCAAGTAAAGTGATACAAATTAAAAAAAATTCATATCACTAGCCATATACGTAATATATATGCACGATTTATGTGTCAAACTTCAACTTCAAGATGTATAGAATTTGGAAAAAATACAAAGAACTTAGAAGACGGTTTACCAATTTAATTCTAATAGAACATTAGGTGTCCAGATTTGGGTGAAAACAAAACATGTAAAAAGATTTACACATATTTCTCATTTTAAATGTGCTTTTTAACTCAAATAAAATCCCAAAATCAAATACAAGAAGTCAAGAATGCTATACAGTCACTAGAAAAAAAAAAGGCATTAGAAGGTACTCACATTGTATTTTTATGATGAAAATACAGAAAATTGTTGAAGCTTTTACTCCTATGAATCTCTCTCCCCAAAGCTTCTTCCTCCAAGATTCGTCCTCCCCTCCTTAAAAAAAAACTCTAACTTCTTTTATAAATTTCTTATAGAACTCACTAAAAAGAATGCCTCCTAAGAACCCTAGAATGCCTCCTGTGAACAAAGAATAAGCCCTTATGAACCCTATAATGCCCCCTATGAACCTTAGAATGCCCTTTATGAACCCTACTCTCCAAAAGAACGCCCCCTTTGAAAAAGAACTTAGAAGATTGTCTACTAATTTAATTTAATAGAAAAACATTAGGTGTCCAGATTTTGGTGAAAACAGAACATGTCTAAAAATTTACACGTATTTATGATTTTAAATGTGTTTTTAACTAAAATACAAGAAGTCAAGAATGCTATTGTGGCGCACTCTCAACCCTAAGACGACCGGACAGAGTCCCAACCAAAACCCCGGGGACGCCGGTTTTATTTCTTTATTTTCCATGTTATTAAATTTTGTTTTTCAGTGTCATGACCTAATCCCCGACTGACCCAAGGAATACATTCCAAGCCGAGCTCCTAAGCATCTAACATTTTCAATTATCTTATCAAAACATTTGGCTTATGGTATTCATTTTAGATTTGTAATTTCTCAAGGAAGCATTTTCTATTTGGGCAAGCCCATAAAACATTTACACATTCAAAAGGCTCATACTAATTTACATTTAACAAATCTTAATACAAAAATAATGATTCGTAGTTCAAATTGTTTTACAAAATGTCAATGTTCAAAAGAAATGTGAGTAATGCATATGACTAGAGCATACCCGCAGCTTCTTCTCTATGACTCGAGCTCTCGATCTTGGGTCTTGTCTATCACCCTACACTGCGCATTGATAAAACAATACGCTACCGCGCTAGTGGTTCTATACAGTTTCTATTCCATTTTCGTTCAGTATAAAATCATGCATTTATCAAAATAATGCCTTTATACAATATCAGTGTAATGTAAAAGATACTAATACAAATACACTTTTCAATACCATTATTTCGCTTTTCGGTTTGTGATTTCACATATGGCTATAGAATTCGGCATCCACGATGCATTTCGGGGCCAGAATCCCGGCCCGTCGCTATTCAAGAGCAATGTGGTTTCACACTCACATACCGCTTCACATATGACTATAGAATTAACATTCACGATGCATTCAACAGAATCCGTCTCCGCTTTGTCATTCAAGAGGCAATGGCTTCAAGAGATTCGCAGATACCGCCTCACATACTTAATTAGTGAATTTACATTCAATGTGATTCAGTCAGGAATCCCGCCTTGTTTGTCATTCAAGAGCAATGTGATTTCGTGACAGACAAATACGGTTACCTTCATGACGACTCAAATATGAATCCCACATGTTGGTCATTGTCATCACTTGCTCAAATCAATTTACTTTATGCAATAAATTTGCTTCAGAAATAAATACACGTATACATGCCGATATTTGTCAAACATTTCAAATACTAATCATTCGAATCGATATATATGTATATTTCGCAAATAGAGAGCAATATGAGAATAAAGAACGTGTAGAGAACAAACTAGAATAAAGATCAAGTATAGAACAAACCAATTATCGATTTCGTTTCTTTCTCGATATCAATCCTAGGTTAGGTTATCGCTCAATTCGCACGAACAAATGCAATTTATTCATAATTTTAGTGGTTAAGCAAATAATCATACTAAACGAATATCGCTGAGGCAAAGCTAAGCTTTCTAAGCTAAGGTGACGGCACGCAGACGCTTTGTCGAAGTTCCAATCTTATTTTGAATCTCTTAATCATTTAATAAGGTTCCTATATTAACGTGTGTATGAATTTAGGTCAAATATTGCAAAACTACACAATCCGGGTCATTTGGGGCTCACATGTACCGATACACCTTGGTTCTATACCGCAACATGTTGCATTATGTTACATAAAATTCTAAGACATTGCTGGACCTGTACGTACATGTTAGCCTCCGTGGGGTGTACTGCACACCCCTGTACTGCACTGCACATGTTCGAAATTGTCCAGATTTGCTTTTTTTGCCACTTTTGATACCAATTCTCCTTATATTACTTCCCCATTCTTAATTCCCTCAAAATCATCATGGAAATCATCCAAAACAACTTCAAAATACTCTGTATTGGTGGTTTGGAACCTCATACCACAAAAACCCTAGGTGAAAATCCTATGACCCACCTTAAAGGTCCATCAATTCTTCTAAACATCATATAATTTTGATGATTCCATGTTTATTTTCTACCATTTGGGGTTACCCACATACCTTAATAATTCAAGGGTTTGGGTGATCTTCCACAAACCCTAGACAAAGGAGGAACAATTCTCCAAACCAAAGCCTTAGGAAATCAAAATACACTTTGATCCTGCAAGTTAAAACATACCTTGTTTTGGTCTTCCTCTCTTTCTCCTTTCCTTCTTCCTCTTGTTTTCTTTGCTCTCTCTTTCTCCTACGGTTTTTCTAGTATAAATTGAGACCAAAATATGAATTTTGGTTTTATCTCCTTTTATACTCCCAAAATTCTCTAAATTTCAAAAGGTCCTTTGACTTCTAAATATTAAAAATCAACTTGTTTTAATTCTATTTTGGCCCATCTCTACTCCCTTTATGACTTTTATATCCCTTATGGTAATTAAAATTTTATCCTTGTTCTAGTGCCAAAATTTCCGAGTTCACTAAATTTACATTTCACACTTTGTCAATTTATAAATTTTCTTCCTTAAACCTAAGTTTTGCTCAATTCATACCTTAATATATAATAAAATTATTATAAAAATTCTAGGGTATTTTGGGGCAAGCATGTACCTATACAATCACTATAAAAAAAGGTATTTGAAGGTACCTACATTGAATTTTTATGATGAAAATACAGAAAAATTGTTGAAGTTTTTAATTTCTAAGGAAGCTCTTCCCAAAGCCTTCCTCCAAGATTCCTCCTCCCTCCTTAAAAAAAAAACTCTAACTTCCTTTTATAGCTCCTTTATGAACCTACCCTCCAAAGAATGCCTCCTATGAACCCTAGAATGCCCCCTTGTGAACAAAGAATGCCCCCTATGAACCCTATAATGCCCCCTATGAACCCTAGAATGCCCTTTATGAACCCTACTCTCCAAAAGAACGCCCCCTTTGAACCTATGTGCCATACTATAAATAGGCCAAAAGTTCTCAAAAATTATAGTGCAAATAAAATAATGTAAATAAAAGAAACACTAAATCAGTCCAAGCAATGACCTTTATAGATTTTGATAGATTTAAAATTTTTTTTATCAACTTATGTAGAATTTGTACATGTATTAATGATTTTCATAGACTATTATTTGAAAGACTTTTATAGATTTTAACAGATTTTTGTAGTTATTGATAGACTTTTACAAGCTTTTATAGAAACTAGTAAGTGGTGCACATTATCATGGGCTCATTCTCTAGGCCCCACCATCATAGGGGAAGGACCGAAGGATTCCTCCATGGGCACAAGTGAACCCCTCAAGGCCATATATAAGAGAAAGGATCGTTCTAGAGGCTTGTGGACACTTATTTGACCAGAAGTGTTTGAAAGGTTATAGAAGACCTTGAAGAAGTTCACATAGGCACAGAAAATGTTGGAGATGTCCACACATATGTGGAAGGGTGTGGAAGGGTGTGAAGAATGTGCAAGAAGCGTGAAGGATATGGAAAGGTGGGGAAGTGGTGTGGGAAGGATGTGGAATGATATGGAAGAATGCTGAAGTAGATGAAAGGATGTGGAAGACTAAGTGGAATGTGGGAGAGTGATCTAGAGTCTTGTATATACTTGTACATAGTAGGATGTAGGTGTGCATAAAATCGATTAAACCAAAAGAACCGAATTGATCCGACCCGATTTTGAAATTTTTTATATTTTATTTTAACTTCGGTTATAAAAATTTAAAACCGAGCAAATGAGGTTTGGTTGTCGGTTTTAATTTCAAAATTTAAAAAATAACCGAATTGAACCGAGGATAAATATTATCATTTAAACTTTTATTATATTTTCTAGATCGGATTTAGGAATCCTCGCATAAAATTAATTTATTTTAATTTTATAAATTTGACAATTTTTAATAATTTGTTTGAGACATTTGAAAAATCAAATTGATTTGACAATTTATTAAAAATGATTTGAATAATTTTATGAAGGTTTTAAGTCTTTTTTTGCATTATTATATTTTAAATATTTATTTTGATAATTGGGTTATAATTTTGAAGATATTCTTAGTTTTAAAAATATTTATTTCAATTAATTTCCTAGTGAGATGTTGATAGCTTTATACAATTTAGATTATATTTTTAGAAAAATTATATATTTTTAGATTTTTTTTAAATATTAAGATAAATCTTATATTCCATTTAAATTAATTAGACCTAGAATTGTTTTTTTTTTAAAATTAATTCTAATTTATTTTTTTTTTTCATTATTTCCATTATTATTTTTATATTATATTTTATAATTTTATAAATTATAGATTTTTGGATAACATAAATATATTAGTTTTATTTTTGTATTTTTATATTACAATTTAAATTTTTATTCGGTTTGTAAATCGAATCCAACAGATTTAAATTGCTTCAATCGATTATTGTCTATAAATCGAATAGGACCGATTTTATCAGTTTTGTATTTCAAATTATCGATTTCAAGTCTTAATATATTAAAATCGATCATTATCGATTTGATTATATTTTTATATTCAAAATCGAACCGAATAAACTGCGCACAACCTTACTAGGATGTTCTAGAATATTCTTGAATTGTAAGGAACCATCCAAGGTTCTAGAGAATTCCTAAGGTGCCTATAAATAGAGGAGACCTTCATTTGGCCAAGGCATCATCCAACCAACCAAGAGTTAAGAGCATTCCAAGCATTGTAAGAGCTTCTTCCATCAATAAGAGATCTTTCCTTCCAAGTGTTCTCTTGTTTTCTTTTAGAATCCAAGTCGTGGGTAAGCTTAGCAAGGCTAGCTAGGTAATGGGAAGGCTGACTTAGCAACTTGAGCAGGAAAGTTGTGTAAGTGCCGCACAGGAGCTTAGTGGAAAAGGCTAAGTCCATGACAGTTGGTATTAGAGCTTTGGTTGGTGTCCTCTCAAGGGAGGAGTTGGTATCAAATCTGTCAAAGCATCTCTGTGAGGAGTCAGCAAAGCTTGGTTGCTTAGATGTAGTGTTGCTTGGAAGATACGACATTAGTAGGCTCATGTGGTCTTGAGTGTGCTCACTAGGTTGGAGTCAAGGGTGGATGCCTTGACAAGGCACATAGAAGCTTGAGATGAGCAAATGAGGCATGAGTTAGCCTTCTATAAGGATGTGGTATCTGCCCGAGTTATGGTTACTCACAAAGGCTTAGAGGATAGCCACAAAACAGGTAGGGGGAGAAGATGTGTCTCTTAATATTGCTAGGTATGGGAATGGAAAGGTTCCCTACACTAGGGAGGATAAGGGCAAGGGCAAGCAACGAGAGTTTGTGTAACTAAGGCTGAGATGCTTCATATAGATGGTCCGTGATTTGGCAAAGTGGAAAGACTTAAGAGGGAAATGCTTAATGCCTGATCAAGAAAAGAAAAAGGAGAAGGTGGAAGTACGCCTAGCTCAATGATGTTAAGCGCCTTCAAGTCATGTCCAAGGCTATCTCACAATGAAGTTGGTGACAAGGAGCAAAAAAGCTAAGGTAGCTAAATTTCACCCAAGGATAGAATCCTAAGGACAAGGAGAAGCCGGCGGCAAGAAGAGGACGACACTCTAGTTCGGAAGATAGGTAATCAAAGAAGAGGGTCGAACCTTGCAAAAAAAGGAGGTGGAGTGTAAAACCAAGGTAAATTTGATTTTTTCTGAAAAATGGCAAAAATAGTAAAATTGCCCAAATGGTTCAGGAAAGCCTATAAAATTTTCTAGATCTCGGATGATGAAATGGACTTCTTATCAAGCTGATTCGTTTCATCGAAGTCTAGTTACCTTAAAATTTTTGTTGAATTCCCAAGACGTTTCTGATTTTTTTCATGATTTTCGGGGTAACGGGCGCTAGTGACTCCCAGGGACGAGATTTTTATGAGAATATCAGAAGTTAGGAAATAACTAAAGTTAAGTTCATTAAAATAAATTGAACTTGAACAGAGATGAAAATAAATTGTTTCGGGACAGAAATGAACCCGGACGGGTTGTGGACACGTGGCGCGACATGGGCCACATGTCCAACTTAAGTGAGTTAGAACAAAAGAAGGGAAAAATGGGGATGAGGGCAAAGAAAGCCCATTTTTCCCGTAGTGTACACGAGAGAGAGAGAGAGAGAGAGGAGAGAGAGAGAGAGAGAGAGAGAGAGAGCAGAGAGGAGAGAGTGAGAAGAGAAAGTGTAGAGAGAAGCTCCAACTTTCACGATCTATGGAGCTCTATGGTTCTGGCTTTCATTTAAGAACTAAAGGCCATCTATGCTAATGAGCTACGTGTGGGTATCAGAAACAAAGGATTTCATGAAGATTCAATCGAAGAGTACAAGAGATCATGGGTTTCGGGTCTCTAAGACTTCCGAAAGCTTCGTCTTAGCTCAAGAGGTAGGGATTCTTCCTACTTTGGTTTATTTTCCATTCTAGAGGCTGCTTGGTTGAGTTTTAATGCCCTAAGAGGCTGTTTGGCCTTTGTTGCCCTAAGGGGCTGTTTGGAAAAATAATGGGTTATGGGAATAGTGCCCTGTTTTGACCCTATATAATGTCCATTTTTTTGGGCTGATTTTCGATTAGAAAAAGTGAGAATTTGGACTAGTATTCTTAAAACAAAGTGTATCCCAATCTGAGAACTTGATGTTAGGATTTTGAATCACCCAAATTGGACCTCTATAACCCAAGTTATGATCCGTTTTCCGAGACTACCACAAGCTGCCTTGTTTTGGCCGAACCTACTATCCAAATTTTTGGGACTGATTTTCAGTTGGGAAAAAGTGAGAATTTGGACTAGTATCCTTCATGTAAATTGTAGCTCTATCTGAGAAATTTATTTTAGGATTTTAAATCACCCAAATTGGACCTCCATAACCCAAGTTATGGTCCATTTTTCGGGACTTCCATAGAACACACTACTGTTTTGGCGAACCTATTATCGATTTTTGGGACGGTTTCAGTTGGGAAAAGTGAATTTGGACCTAGTATCCTTCAAGGAATAGCTTTATCTGAGAACTTGATGTTAGGATTTTGAATCACCCAATCGAATTTTATAACTCAAGTTATGGTCCATTTTCCGGGATTGCTACAACTTACATTGTTTAATGGTTTGTGTCTAGATTTTTGGACTGTTAGGGGGCTAGTTTTTTTAACCAAGTTCAGAACTATCCTATGGTCTGTTATGGCTTGTTGTGTGGAATGTTTTGTGGGCATCTCTATGCCACAATTGGTCTTGAGGATGAAGTTGTCATTGCTTGAGTTTGAATGGCATACTTGGTAGTAATTGATTGGATGTCAATATGTGTGTCCTAATGTATTGACATGCAAGAGTATACCATATATATTGAACCATGTTGACATGATTTGTGTGATTTATTTGGAAATTGTATAGTTGATATAATTGTCAAATGATGCATATTTGTAATGCATGAATGAAATTGTCATATAGCATCCATACGCTTATATGTGTGACTTATGGCATAAACATGAAATGGAATAATTTATTGCATTTCATGCTGCGAGGACATGCGCATGGGAAATGGGTGTGAGTGCATAGTTATAATCAACATCACGTTTGGTGTTTGATTTGGTGGGCTTGGTACGGTGGGACAACGTCCAACAGGGTCGCATGGTTGTATAAATGAAAATGAAAATATATGTCGGGTATTAGCAAGTAGGGATAGACACCCCCTCGGGTGAAAGCCTTGTTGTTTTTGGTTATACATATGTGTCCAACGATGAAAGCTTGTGAAAATGTAGGAAGGCTTGCGAAGCTTGCGGTGAGACTTTGAAAATTCGCTACCCATAAAAAGACACATGATTTTGAATATAAATGATCATTGAAGTGTAACATCCAATAAGCTTTTGGTTTGAAAAACAAATTAATTTTTTTTGTAAAATGATCATTGGATGTAATCCAAGAATGATAGATTTTATCACACATGGGTTTCGACATTGTGTGATAGGAGTTGGTTGGGACTCAGGTTTGATGGAGTCGGTGAGGACTTGGTACATGGGACATGGTGAGTCACATCTCATTCATGGCATGTAGAATTTCATTCTAGGTTTGCATAATCTTGTTGGAATCATGTCTTTTGGTGTCGACCACATTGCATGTGCATATGTGGAAGTAGCCTCTGTGGGTTGCTCTACTAGGCATTGCTCACCGTCGTGGGGCCCGCACCAAAGCGAAGTGTGTAGGGAGATGGCGGCTCACTCGAGGCCGCCGTTGTGAAAGCTGAGTTGTGGCTTTGGTTCTTACTTTTGTAAATATATTAGAACATTTGTTTTGATGCCATGTTTTTGTGTAAAGTATTATAATTAAACTCTTAAGGACTATGGTATTATAGCCTTGTGCATTATTTTTGAGTATGGATAAATGGACCCTATGTGGTCATTTTTACTCGTAGATGGACCCGGGGAGGTCATGATATAATATTTGGTCTTGGATGGGCCATGCTATTATATGTTGTACAAGTTGTATTTGGGGTAGAGCTCCCCGTACAAAGGAGACCTTGTCCGATTTTTGTTAAATTATGGGTCCTGATAAAAGGGACACAACAGTGTGGTATCGGGTTGGCCGACATCCACAAGTTTTTCGCGGGTAAACGGTTGGTCAACGGACCCCCAGGTTTTAGGGCATCACATGGAGACTACTATCCTATTTGAGTGGGTCACTAGGAGACACGAAGTCCTTCCTATGTGAGAGTACTTGGTTTGGTGGAAGGGTTTACCGAGGAGGAAGGCTAGTTGGGAGTGCAAGGATGTGTTGGGCAAGTTTGCAAATTAGAATTGGAGGTTTGAGACCGAGGTATTGACGAGGTCGTCGATGGCATGGGTAGGGGAGAGTGTCACGGGCTCATTCTCTAGGCCCCGCCATCATAGGGGAATAGTCCCTCTATGGGTACAAGTGAGCTCTTCAAGGCCATATATAAGAGAGGGAGAATGTTTAGAGGCTTGTGGAGACTTCATTGTTTATGGAAGTGTGTGGAAGGTAATAAGACTACTGGAGAAGTCCACATAGGTGTAGAAAATGTTGGAGATGTCCACACATGTAATGCAGTACTAACAAAATAAGTAAATATGACTATCATACTATTTCTATTCTATTTATCTTAATTAAATAAATGAGGCTTAGAAATTAGGTTAAAAGACATATTGTAATTTGTCCAATGCGTAATCTTATATTAAGATTAGTTGCAATTAAATGTTGGCTTAAATATTTGAAATTAGCATTTTGGGAAATGAGTATGGTTAAGAGAAATAAAAGAGGACTAGTTGGCAATTACAAAATGCGATGGTTGCAAAGGGGACTAATAGGCAAAGGCCAGGTAAGAGCATGGTTAGGTGGTAGCTTCTAAGCATGTCAACACATGTTTTACTAAGTGGGAATGTTTAAAAGGTTGGTAGAGCTTTTCCAAGCCTTATCTACATAAGAAAAATTGGGGTTAGAGGAAGGAAAGAAGCTTGGAGAAAGAGGGCTTTATGTGAAGAATTAAAAGGTTAGTAAATTATTATTTTTCTAGATTTCTAAAGAGTTATTAATGGTAGATCTAGTTTTAAAAAATGTTTTACTTTGTATTAGTGTTTATTCTTAGCCATTTTTTTTATATAAAATCTGGAAGTTTAGAGAGTGAAAGTGCAAATTTTGTGAGGAAGAAGAATAAGTAGTGGTTTCTGCTAGTTTAGGTTTCTAATTAGTTGATGATGGATGTTAATGGTAAATTTAGTTTATAAACCCAGTTAATTGAGTGTTAATAACATTGTATGTATTTAGATTTTAAGTTAATTAGGGTTACAAGTAATTCGAGTTTAGTTCTTTGTAAAGAAAGCTTTGTTGGTTGTTGTTAGGTTACTTTAGTTGGAAAGAAATATGTGATTAATTAGGTTTGGGTATACTCTTAATTTCTAATAGATGGAGATTAGGAGAAAATAAAGTAGTTAATGCATAACTTAAATTTGATTTGAAAGGTATTAGGTAAGGTTAGAAAATTTGGGGTCTTAAACTAACAACATTAAATTGATAATATGAGCTAAGAAGGAAGTACCATAACCTGAATTACATTCTTTTATTTTAGTTCTTTGTAATTAAAAAGAGTTGTCTACGTAGAAGAATTTCAAAGGCGAATTTAGTGAAAGGTAGGGAATTTTATACCATTCTTGTAAGACCCTAGGAAATTCTAATTTTCTAAAAAAAAATAGTAAAACGGTAATTTCGGTCAAAATTCGGAGTTTTTCTAGATCTCGGATGGCGAAACGGACTTTATCGTTGGAATCGTCTCGCTAAATCTAGCTACTCCGGTCAATTTCTTGAATTCGAGGCAGTTGGAATTTCCACATTTCGAGGGCAAGAGGTGGTCGCGGGGACACTTGGCGCATTTTACAGGTGGCTCGAGGGAGACACGTGTCAAGTGGAGAGCTAGTCAAACATGAGCTCAAGTGTGGGGCCATAGGAGACACATGGCACCTTGTGAGTGGATGAAAATCCATGGTAGATGGATAAGGGGATAAGGTGTAATCTAAGGAGCCAATGGGAGCTTGACACTTGACAAGTGAGAGGACTCCAAATTGACCCCTATCTTCTCCCAACCAGTTTGGGAGGGAAAAAGGGAAAAAGAGAGAGAAAGAGAGAGAAGGAAACTTTAAAGAGGAGAAGCTCTACCAAATCCTCTCCAGGTACTAAATGATCGGTCTAGTTGAATCCACAGTGAGACAAGCAAAAGTTGATCCTTACTACAAAATTTCTGGCGTGGGCATCGATATTATGGAGTTTGAACTCTAGGAAGTGGGAGTTTTCTCCTGCTATTTATTCTTTGGCTAAGAGGCATTTTAATGGTTAGGGATGTTCGGGGGCCGAAATGGTCGTTCATTCGGTGCCAAAGACTTGGACTGAGTGGAAAAATCCCTAGAGTGGTTTTGGACAGTCCCGAAACTGACCGTGGACTGTATGTGTTGTTTGTGTGTTGATTGATGAGCTTAAAAGTCATCTATTTTTAATCCATTTTTCTGTTTGATTTTCATCCGAAAAGGAATAATTAATATGCAGAATTATGAAGAAACTCACCAATTTGTTATTAGCATGGAGTGTGAAAGAAAGAAAAAGAAAAAAGCGATGAAAAAATCGTGTGTCAGGGTGGAGTAAATACGAGAAAATGGCGGGCGAAATGAAAGCGGTTGGGTAACTAATGTTCTGGGTTTGAGGCTTGCATTTGTTGGAGTTATCTTGGTCGCGACATCGAGGGGAAAATTCGAAGGAAACTTGATGCGGTCGCGGCGGGCGTACAATGTAAAAGCGAAGACTGGCGAGAGACTTAAGAAATGATGTCGCGGCAAACGCCATTGATGTCGCGGCGAAGATCGATGGCGACAAGGGATGGAAATTCGTGACAAAGCACCTTGACCCATGGCGGGTTTGAAAAGATGGCCAGTGTGATTTAAGTGGCATGATCGCGACGGAGGATTGGCGATCGCGACCACCAAAAGCGCAACCGAGTTTAAGGCTGCGGGGCTATAATCGATGTCGCGACAAGGGTCGAAGTCGCGACATGAGACTTCTTTCGATTGGCTGCGATTCCATAAAGTGATATGGCGATAAAGGAGTTGATGTCGCGACATCGAAACTCATCGATTGAAGAATTTGCGAAGACTTAAAGGCGATGTAGCGCAAAGAGATCGATGTCAGCGACATAAGAAAATACGATTCCACGTTCTGAGTTCTAAAGTTGATGCCATGACCCGAAGATTGATATCAGCGACATCCGAAATATCGATGGAAAGCTTTAAAAACATTAGGCTGGCATCACGACCAAAGGGATTGAGTCGCGACATAAGGAACACCGATTGAAGCCTCGGAGACTAAAGTTGATGTCGCGACAAAGAGATCGATGTCGCGACATAAAACGTTTTACAAGTTCAAGGCTGCGAGACTCGGGCGATGTCGCGGCAAGAGATCGATGATGTCGACACTAGGAGCGACGATTCAAAGGCTGAGCCATAAAGTAATGTCACGACAAGATATTGATGTCGCGACGCCGAAATCATCGGTTGAAGGGCTGCGAAGACATGAGTACGATATCCGCAACCGAGATAGATATGCGCGACATTAGGAAACCGACGATTAAGCACAGCAGGCCATAAGTGATATGCAGCGATAAAAGATTGATGTCGCGACGCCGGAAACCATCATTTAAAGGTTCGCGAGAATAAGGTTGATGTCGCGACATTGATTCCTTGTCGCGACATAAAAGGTGCGCAAGAAAACAAGGAATATCATGACTTCTGCGATAAATACTGCGACAAATTTTCAAACTAAGCGATGTATCGCGACAAGGGCTTTAGAGGTCGCTGACATGAGCAATAACATAGGCGATCCATTTGCAGGGAAATCCACAAAAAGGCGCATTGGAATTAGGGCCCAACGAGGAACCCTATAAATACGAAGAGCACTACCTTGAGCGGCTCTTGGCGACTTGAAGAGATGCGGGTTCTTTGAAGGCTCACGTATTTTTTATTTTTCTTTTCTTTCTTTTCTTTTCTTTCTTTTGTTCTCTTTTTTCTTTCCATTTATTTTAGATTAGATTAGTGTGTATTTAGGTTCTAATTTGGATTTGAGCGTTATTTAGCAAGGATTGAGGCGAATGTAGATGCATATTTCTTAAAATTCTTATCTGGTTGATTGGACAGTCTCAGGATTTCGAACATGATTTCGATTCTGATGGTTTTCTTGATTAGCAAGCCAATGTATGGTATAATCAGTAATTTAGAAACCAGCTTCCATTGAATTGATGTTGTTAATAGAAATAATCTTTCTGCGGCATTTATTAATAATAAGCCGAACGGATATTCATCGACTTCTTTGGTTTGCATGTTCTTGGAATTGATCCCAATTTAGTCTCTTGTATCCATAACGAGGTTGTTTGACTCGATTTCCAGGGACCTCTTGGGTGACACAAAGAGAAGGCATTCACGAGTAAGTAATTTAGGGAAGGTATTTGAACACAATTCTTTGATCTAATGCGCTCTGTATATTTAAATCAATACATCCTCTTCTAAGCATGCTGAGAATGAGTTGGAGTGATTATAAATTTAGAGTATCTGAGAGAGTTCACCCTCAATTCGAATAGTGAATTCGATCCGTGTTAACAGAGGATCTGATCAGGAAAGAATAATCTATTTCTAATTTTGAGGGTGAGGGAACCGGTATAGTGCGGCCTCGTGATGACTAAATTGAAGGAGCTCAGTGGTCCATGTTGTAGGTATGAAGTGGTAGAGAAAGAAAAATACCCCGGAACAAGGCTACCAGTTTAAGTAGTTATTTCACCCTACGTATTCGAGAGAAAGCAGTTAAAGGTGAGATAGTGGCCCGGGTGGCTTGGAGAGATCAGTCACACTTTAGTAATCCTTGGACTAGTATTAAAAGATGTGGATTCGAAAAACCAAAGATGTCTGATTTGTAGGAATTGATTCTTCACAATAGCCTGGTATTCAATGTTTTCTTTAGAGATATTTGTTAAATCTAGAATTTATTGTTTTGATATTTCAATATTCCAATTCATTTCTTGTTTATTCATTTTTCTTCCCATCATTCATTTCAAGCTTTCAAAGCAAATCTATTATCGTATTATCGTCCAATAGTATGGAGCTTAAGTAGTTGGGGTAGTTGATTGAAAAATTCTTTGAGATCTACGTAGGATCGATATCTGGAACTTTCAATCCATTTTATTACTTGTCGGCACATTGCACTTCGTTATCTTTGGATTAGAAACCACACGAAAATGGTTTACTCTTAAAAAAAAAATATTTTAATCCAAGTGATACTTAAAGAAACTCACACTTTCGGGTTTAATGGTTTATTTGCGAGGATTGAATGTAGTCGCCAGGTGATAACGTCATAAATTTGGTGTACATCAAATGGTCCAGTCAACAAGTTTTATGGCGCCGTTGCCGGGGATTAGATAATAATCTTTTGGTAATTGTGTTATACACTTGTGTACATACTATGATCCAGTCAACAAGTTGTATAGCGTTGCGAGGGGATTAGATAATCTTTGGTAATTGTGTTATACACTTGTGTACATACTTTGATCAGGTCAACAAGTTTTATGGCGTTCTTGCGGGATTAGATAATAATCTTTTGGCTAATTGTGTTATACGCACTTGTGTACATACTCGATCCGGTCGACAAGTTGTATGGGCGCCGTTGCGAGAGTTAGATAATAATCTTTTAGTGGTGTGTTGCTTATACACTTGTGTACATACTCACGATCCAGTCAACAAGTTTTATGGCGGATTCTTGAGTTAGATAATCTTTTAGTAATTGTGTTATACACTTTCGTGTACATACTACGATCGATCCAATAAGTTTTATGGCGCCAGATTCTTTGCAGATCAAAAGAATTTAGTAAATGCGATGTCGAGACGAAAGAAGGAAATGCTAATTTGGACATTTTGAAGGAAAGAACAAAAATAGCTTTTCCAAGCGTGGTTATTTTAGCCACTAACCTTTAACAAACCATATTAGAAAATAATTGTTGGCCGGACTCATCCTATTAATGTAAGTGTGTTTTTGATTTGAGGGGACAAAATTTTAATGCATAGGAAGCAGGTACTTGTCCCGATTCAACGGACTTCTGGGGTGGAAGACACTAAGAAGCAGAAGGTAAGAGATTAGAAAACTCAAACTGCTGGCTGGGTAGCGGGGATCAGGATGAAGCTGTAGAGAAGCGACAGAGCCAGTCGCGATCATATGGAGACTTTGGGTAATTATTGAGATGGTGCTCTGTAAATCATTCAGCTCTGGTGCAGCAGTGCTTCGAACTTAAGCCGTACTAATTGCAATGGTCCGGCAACATCGGGTTTCTTGGTCATCACGGGACCCGAGCAAGCACACAGGAAGATTTCTCGGGATGCGTGGCTTTCTGATGAAGTTGAATGGGGTGAGACCGGAAGTTATCAAGCGCATCTATTCCATTCTCTCTAAAGTCTATTTGACTACATGGTATGAATCTTTACCATATGGTTATGTTGATACTTGGGAGGAGTTAGTAGAGGCCTACTTGGGTAGATTCTTCCCCCCAGCCCTCACCTCAGAGAGAAGGAGGGAAATCATTGTGTTTTAGCAGGGGGAAGATGAAAGCTTGTATGTAGCTTGGGAAAGATTCAAACGGTTCTTTGAGGAATGTCCAATGCATGGGATAGATCACGAAGACTCGGATGGACATTGTATATCATGCCTTGAATGATATATCGAGGGGATCATTGATGCTTCATGTTGTGGAGCATTGACGAAAAGTCTTGAAGAGGGCGAAGCGATTGAAGACTGGCTAAATGCAATATGAAAACTTCTTACGAGGTTTCAAAGGAAACTTGACAGAGGAAAGGGGATCATGGAGGCGAAGCGAGATGGCCGATACATGGAGGCCAAGTTGATGCCATTATGCCACCGGGTTGGACCGCGAGAAGAAAGACACACCGCTTTGCCCATGAGATAGGGCCAGGTTGAAGAGAGTTATTGAAGAAATGCGGGAGCTGCGAAGAACAATTCTAGCGCTGAAGAGGTTAAGTATCCCGGGTGGAGTCAAGAAACTACCATTTCAAACCCAATACTAACACTGCCGGCTGGTATCACCCAGTGACAGGAACCATGAGAACTTCTCATATGGTGGAGGGCTTCTGAGTGATGCATGGATGAGACCCTCAGCGGGGTTATCAACAACCCACCAAGGTTCCGGCGGCAGCGACAAGAAATGAACCTGAGAAATGAATATCGAGGGTTAGAGGGCCCAATCTTTTGAAGAGCAGTCTTTGCATTTCATAGGGGATAATAAGAAATTTATTGAACCTTCGCAGACAAAAGTTTGCAGAGTTGGAAGCAACTGCTACCAATTCTCAAAATTTTCAGAACACCACCAATGCATCCCTGAAGAACCTGGAGACACAAGTAGGGCAGCTGGCCCTAACCCTGCAAAGCCAGAGGAAAGATACCTTCCCAAGTGACACAAAGAAGAATCCAAAAGACTGCATGGCTGTGCAGCTTAGGAGTGGGAAGGAGTTAGAAAAGATGAAAGAAAAAAATGACAACCAAAGAAAAGCCCAGAAAAGGAAGAAGCACTGGAGAAAAAGAAAGAAGGAGTGGACAGGAAGGATATCAAGGGCTCTAGACCTGCAGTCCCATTTCCACAGAGACTGCAGAAATCAAGGATAGAGGAGCAGTTTGCAAGGTTTTTGAAAACCTTTCAGAAGCTAGAGATCAGTATGCCCTTTACAGAAGTGGTGACTCAGATGCCACTATATGCAAAATTCCTGAAGGACATGTTGAGCAAGAAAAGAAAGATAGTAGAAGAAAGTTGTGAATCTAAGCGCTACTTGATCTTGTGATAAAGAAAGAATTGCCGAGAAAAGATGGAAGGATCCGAGGAGTTTACAATTCCTTGCATCATTGGAGGTTGGCAGATTCGAGAGCTCTGTGACTCGGGAATTTAGTATAAGCTCTGATGCCTCTTTGCATTTGCCAAAGCGATTAAGTTTGGGGAGGTTATTCCCACCCTTGTGTGTACTCTTCAAATGGCGAGCGGTCGATGGTAAGGCACGAAGGAGTCATGGAAGATGTCTTTGGTCCTTTGTTGGGAAATTTGAACCGATGGAGCTTCATTATTCTAGACATGGAAGAAGATTCACAAGTACCCACATTCTTGGGAGACCATTCCTAGCTCTTTGGGTACCGCCACACATTCGACATGCAAGGAGTTCTCACCTTGAGGTTAGGAGGAAGGCTCTTCGCTCAACGATGTCACGAGAATATAAGCATAGACAGAGAAAATTGCAATGTAATTGATGATGTCTATACCTACAACACGATGTTCACAATGATTGTAATGCTCAAATTTTTATCAATGAAAAGAGATGAATTCCCAGAATTATATTGAAGATGACTACTCTACGATTGACCCGCCTGCGATTTTCATTCTATAGCGTGTTGAGCTTGAAGCAAAGCAGAAATGACAGGGAAATTCATCAAGAAACCAGTGAAGAGAGGGGCTAGTGTTGAAAGAATTGCCAAGTCATTTTGAAGTATGCTTACTTAGAATCACCAAAGAAGACCCGGTGAGTTATCTCTTGCTAGACTTAGTGATGATGAGGAGCAGGAGGTTCTTTGCAAATCTTAAAAACATAAGAGTCCATGCTTGGTCCATTGAAGAATTGAAGGGTATCAATCCATCAATTTGCATGCACAAAATTATGCTAGAAGAAACTTCAAAGCCATACGTAGAACATCAAGGCTGAGATCGGTGATGAAGGAAGTGAAGTCGGGAAGGAGGTACTCCAATTATTTGAATCTTTGGTTTTTATCACATGCAATTTCGGGATAGTCCTTGGGTGAGCCCGATCCATAGTTCCAAAGAAGAGATTGGGTTTCTTGTGTGATTCGCAATAAGAAAAATGAATTGATTCCAACAAAACGATGACGAGGATGGAGGGTATGCATTGATTAGGAAGTGGTGCCACACGAAAAGATCATTTCCCTTTACCCTTCATTGATCAAATGTTGGGCGATTAGCGAGACACCCTCATTTTGTTTTTCTTGGATGAGTATTCGAGGATATAATCAGTTGCTATTGCACACGAGGACCAAGAGAGAGACCACATTCACATGCCTATGGTACCTTTGCCTTGAGAAAGATGCCATTTAGGGTGTAATGCTCTGCTACATTCCAAGGTGTATGATGTCAATATTTTCAGGGCACAGTTGAAGAAGGTTATGGAAATTTTATGGATGACTTCAGCGTGTATGGATTCAGTTTTGATCGGTGTTTGAAGAACACGAAACGATTCTTCAAGGTGCCGAGACAAACGGCTAGCAGCGAGATTGGGAAAAATGCCATTTTATGGTAGCAGGAAGGTATTGTTCTTGGGCATAAAATTTCTACTCTTGAATTTGGAAGTAGACCGATCAGATCTCATTATCAAAACTCTTTTGCCCCACACCCGCAGTAAAGAGTCGAAGCTTCTTGGGGCATCTTTGGATTTTATAGGAGATTAATCAAAGACTTATCCATGCTTGAACCCTTTATCTTAGATTCTTGGAAGGATACAAGGTTTAATTTTGATGACTCTGCAGAAATTTGCTTTGAAGAAATCAAGATCAAATTGGTTGAAGCACCTATAATGGCTGCACCGAGAATGGGATCGAGGGATTTGAAATAATGTGATGCGGTGATTTTGCAATGGGAGGTACATCTAGGGCAAAGAAAGGGAAAATATTAGGGACCATATACTGTATTAGAACCTTCAATGAAGCACAAGAAAAATTGCTCAACAATAGAAAGGAGATGCTAGCCATAGTATTTGCTTGTGAAAAATTCGAACTGCCCATTTGGGATCCCATGTTGGCTTATTCATGCGATCACGCGGCAATCAAGTACGATGTCAAGAAGGAGAGCTAAACCCAGAGATTAATAAAGGTGGGTGCTGTTATTGCGAGGTTGACTTGGAGATTAAGGATAAAAGGGGTGTAACTGATGTGATGGCGATCACTTTGTCAAGAGTAGAAAGAAACTTCTTGAAGAAGAGAAAATGTGTGAGAGGGCTTCCCGGATGAGCAAGCTGTTTAAAGTTTCCTTCCCCTTCCACATGGTATGCTGATATTGTGAGACGCTATTTAGCTTGTGGATTAATTCCTTGAATTCAGCTATATGGAGAAGAGAAAACTTCGAAGGCGACAGTAGGGTATTATATTTTGGGATGATCCAGCATTATTTAAAGAGGAATCTTGACATGATAATAAGAAAAATGTGCGAGGGGAAAATGAACAAGGCAAATTCTGAATGAATGCCATGCATCACCATATGGGGAGTCATTTTCGGGAAAGAATGACTCATAAGATACTCAAATCTGGGTTTATTGGCCCACTATCTTGAGGTGTCTTTGAGTGGGTTAAATTGTGTGATAGATGCCAAAAGATTGGAAATATCAGCAGTAGAAATGAAATGCCCCTAAGAGGTATAATGGTGGTGCAAATCTTTGATGTATGGGACCATTCCCACCATCATTTAAGAACACATAAATCGCTGCGGTTGATTATGTTTCCAAATGGGTGGAAACGTTGGCTTGTCCAGGGAATGATGCTAATACGAGTTGTGAGTTTCTTGCAAAAAATATTTTGAAGCGATTTGGAACACCGGAATATCGTGGCCAAGTGATGGAAGCCATTTGACAAAATGTTTGCAAACTCATGAAAACGGTATGGGGTCAGGCATGTGTAATGAGTCTAGCTTATCATCCCGGACCAATGGACAAGCGAAATTTCAAACGGGGAGATTAAAGAATACTTGAAAAGGTTTGAGCTCGAGCGGGGAAGGATTGATCTTCCAAGCTTGATGATTCACTTTGGGCTTAATTTGCATACAAAACTCCCATTGGAATGTCCCCATACGAGGTGTTTTTGTAGAGCACATGTCACTACCTTTAGAATTGGAATACAAAATGATGTGGGCCATCCCTAAGAAGTTGAACTTCGATTTTAAAGCTATGAAAGGAAGAGAGATTGCTCCAAATGTACAGGCTTTGGAAGAATTGAGAAATGAAGCCTATGATAATGCTAGAATCTACAAGGATAAGACAAAGAAATGGCATGATCAAAGGATCTTGAGGAAAGAGTTCGGAGCAGGGGAACAGGTTCTACTGTTTAATTCTAGACTGAAATTGTTCCCAGGAAAGTTGAAATCCAAATGGAGTGGGCCTTTGCAGTGGTGTCAAGCGATACATTTGGGCGGTGATGGGGCGTGCGGGAGAAGAATTCAAAGTCAATGGACAAAGGCTGAAGCATTATCTAAGCAGGGAGAAAGGAATGGAAGAGCTCCCAACTGGGTTATCTAGAAAGGAAGAAGAACCAAAACAGCAAGTCCGGCTAAGGACTCAAAAGCGGCGGTGATGGGGAGGCAACCCATAGAAAATTTAGATTACATTTTTTAGATTTTGAATTTTTGTTTTCTTGATCATTCGTTTGATTAGTTCATATAAAGATAGATTTAGGATTGAGAAGTTAATTGTAGTTTAATTAAATTTTCTTGAATCATGCGGTAATATGCAATTTGAAGAGCAAGAGTGAAAGCGACTCAGGGACACCTCCGGTAACTTGCGAAATGTCGACATGAACAAGGGGGAGTAACTTTCTCCCTAAACCAAACACTGTAAAATATGAGTGAATTGCTTGTTGAATTTCTGATTGGAGAAGCTTGAATAAATGTCTAAAGGAGTATAGGATTAATAAAGGAATTTAAGTTTTAGAGATCATTAAACTAAGGGCATAGGTCGCGACATAAACAAAGACTTGAAAATGCAAAGTCATGACCAAGGTTGGAAATATCGGTTTCGATGGATATATCGGTACTTGCATTTTATGGATATATCGGATATATCGGAGATATATCGGTGGATATTTTTTTATGAATATCGATATATCAAAAATTAACAAAAATACTTTGAAATTAATAAAAAATACTTTTTAAAAGTGTAAATGACATTAATAATCAAATATATACATTGCAATGAGTTTTTAAAATCAAAATGAAGATTGATGTGACTCAATTGCAACATTTGATGGATAGATCAAATTTCGGTAAAGACAATACTCATACCAAGACATAGTGTTCCAATAATATTGATTATAAAATCGAACATGTCATGAATAAATGTCTTGACTTGTATCTACAACTTCTCCATGGATAGGAAATTGGGTTCATCCATACTGGATTTCAAATATTAACTAACATGAAGAATTAATTTATTAATATATTATTACTAAATTAAACTAATTTAAAATATAGAAAACTTCATATAATACTATAAATTTATATATGCATACACGATGTGCTAATATATAACATGATTTTAAATTACTTGAACATGAAATGTTAATTTATTAATATATTATTACTAAATTAACTAATTTAAATAATCAAAACTAATATATAGTTATTTAGAGATATCACAAAGAAAATTTTTTTAGAGTGAAATGAAGATTGGATATTAGAGAGAATTTGTGATCAAATTGAATGATTTTAGAGTATTTATAGATTTTTTTGGGTCAAAATAACCGTTGGATGGTCAAAATATATTTGTAATTTAATTATAGCCGTTGGATTTAATTTTTGAGTGCAAATATGGTCATTTTGATATATTTCCGATATATCCCGATATCGCCGATATATCCGATATATCTCGATATATCTCAGATATTTCTGAGTATTTCCGATATATCTCGATATTTTCTTAGATATTTCCGATATATCTTGATATTTTGAAGCAAACGTAGTCAACGGCGTGTGTTCTACTCACGAGAGTTTCGCGAAATTTCCTGTCGATGCGATATATCGGCGAAATATCGCCGATGTTCCCGATTTTGTGATTTTTCCTCCTAAATGATTTTCGGTACTTAAAATAAACCGCTATAGGCCGATATCCGATATATCGCCGATATATCGACCGATATATCCGAAATTTCAATCCTTGGTCATGACATGGGGGCAAAGCAATGTCTAAAAAACCTAGTTATGTCGCGACAAACTTAGTATGTCGCAACATAAAAAGGGTTTGGTGCCAGCAACTCACCCTCTTAAATGCCCTAAAATTAATGTCTTAAATAAAAGTGAGGCGAAATTGATGTCGCGACAAGCGGAAGTAATGAAATAATAATTAGCCCACAAAACTTGATTGAATTACATGTGGAGAATTTTTTTCCCCTCGCTCACCTTCTAAGTCTCTCAATTCCACACGAAAACCCAACTCTTAAGATTTTTGAGAAAACTTTCCCTTCCGTTTCCAAATGGCGAAACTCAAACCTCGTACCTAACTGGAAGAGATCATGGAGGAATATGTGCGACCCGGAAGAAGAAATCCGGCGGGGAAGAACCGATGGAAAGATGCCCGCGAAGCACGAGAGGCACGGTTTACGAAGAAGGACGGACGAGAGAAAGGGAAAAGCAAGAGAAGAAGAAGTAGAAGATTTTGTATCGAAGAAGCTTGTTCCAAGCTGGAAGAAGCACTATGCCAACAAAGGAGTTCGGTATCGAAGAAGGTCGAAACCCTACTACCCTTTCAAGGAGATGATTAGACAAGAGAGGTTGGGAAGCTTTACGCACATCAAAAGTCGGGCTACAGCCCGATGAGTGAAGAATTTTACTCAATCTGGTAGGCGGAAGATAACAGCGTGTTCGTTAGAGGAGTGTAGGTACCATGAGCCAAGCCATTAGAAGCATATGGAATGCGAGCGCAAGCATGGGTCAGTTCAAAAAGCTCTTGGAAAACCCAAATTTTGAGAAGATTGCCAAAAGGCTCACTGACGGAAAAGCACAACTGGGACAAGGTGAAGGAGAACCAAAAACTCTGAACAGGGGAAGCCTTACTGAAGAGGCTAAGGTATGGTTCTATTTCTTGGCCTCACCATTTTGAGTCCCGACTGACATTTGTGCCGCAGTGAGAGAAGCGGGAAGCAATTATCTTTGTATGCTATTTTAAAAGGGCCTACCCAAAGCTCAATGTAGGAGTAACCAATTGAAAATTCTATAATGAGGTACCATGAAGGAAACAAGAGAGGGCGTACACCTCACCACGACAATAATAAGCGTTTTTTATGTTTAAAGGGTGGGGTGAAGGGAGTTGGGAAGAAGAAGAAGGAGTCACATGACATCCTGCCTCCTGCGAGGGTGACGAGGACCCGAGAGACAAAGAAGGGGTGTTGGTTAAAACCGGAGGCTCGGTACAGGAGCGAGAAGAAGAGGACTTTGGGGGTTCTTGGCCAAGAAAGAAGAGAATCGAGAAAATCCTCCACAGAAAATAATACTTCCACATTCTTGAGGCAGTGAAGGGCGGGATGGAAAAAAGCCTTGTTTCTCCATCCCCTTAGCTAGTTCTCCTCCTATGCAAAGCAGGCATTCAGAGAGCGGGAGGAGGCTCAAAGGGAGAACAGAGAACAATTCAATAATGGAGTCCTCCAATGCCATACGAAAAGATGGAAGAAAGGGAAAAAGAGTGGAGATAATGCGACAAGGTCGGGGAAAGAGGAGTTTATGAAAAAGAGTTAAAAGAAGAGATCGACAATGGGAGGGGGGAAGAGGTGAAAGAAGAACAGATGAAAGAGAGGTTCTTAGTGACAAGAGGACTTCAAAGAGAAGAAATGAAGGAAGAGATCGCGACCTTCTACGAAACTCAAGCTGAGTCATGAATCTTTTTATAACAATCAGTTTGAGCGTGATTCTCAGCTCTTAACCATCATGAATAAAAAGGAGGTAGAACAGGAAGCCAAATTGGGATAACAAATCAAAGGATTCAAATTTTTATACAAGTCTCTACAAAAAGATTTTGAGAATAAAGCCCGGATGATAGAGACAAGAAGCAAAGGAGAATTTGAATCCTCTGGTAGAAAGAATGGCTAGAAAATTTGGATACGTTAACAACAATCTTTCCAAGTCCCGAAATAATGGCGAAATGGAAAACACAATGAACGGCTTGGGGAAGAGAGGCAGATGGAGAGGCTAAACAAGAAGGTTGATCTCTCAATGAGATCTTCATTGAAGATCAAGTTGAGAAACTAAGAAAGAGAGAAAGGAAAGAAGGGAAATAAGAAATTTCCTCCATTCCCGACTCATTTGAATACCACTGAACTACGGATCCCCCTAATATCTTTCTTTACTCTTCAAAAAGAAAAAGATAGACTTCTTCCCCAAGCTGACCTTCCTTACCTTCAAAGCCCATACGTATCCAGCGTTTGCAATTGGTCGAAATAAAATGATAAATTTGAAATGAATTGTTGTGTTATTTTGGTTTGTTAAATTTTGTGTTGCTTTGTGTTTGCATAGTTGGGAAAATAAAAGTAGGAATTAGTTCAAGAATAAAAGCTATGAGATGTAATGAGATGAATTGAATGGAAGCGATTAGATTAGGGGCATAATTTGAGAATGTAGAATAAGGGCGAATGAATACGAGTTTGATTGGAAACCTGAAGTCTGCGAAGTTACTTAAGTCTAAGCGTAAGTCCCGGAATAGAGGAAGGGTAATCTGATAGAAGAGACAAGACATATTTTTTTAGTTTGCCAATTACAGAGATAATGAAGTCAAGAGACCTGTTGAGATATCAAAGTAATTTACTTCTCATCAAAATGAGTCAAATACAATCCTTATGGTTGAAGTCACAAATTTATTCAATCCAAATTCTAAATTTGTTAGATTATTGATTGACGAAATTCCTACGTGTCTGGTGACAAGAGATGATGCAGGCCATTCTTGGATAGTTTAGGCCATTCTAGCCATCCTATTCATATGCTGATGCATACACCTTAGTTCAGAAATTAAGACCAACAAGCTTATTTTTCAAAAAAATAAACCCAGTAGAAACTGACCCGTCACAAGAAATCAATCCTTGATAAGAACCTATATGATTACCCCGAGTTCAAGGAGGAAAGAAAGAAATGAGTTTGGGGAGTATAGGTTTCAGGAACTCAAGGAGGAAAATAAAAAAAGAAATAAAGGAAATGAAAGAAAAAGGCAAAGAAGCGAAAAATGCAATAGAAAGAAACATAGGGATAAGTTTTATCTTGTGGCGAACTCTCTCTTGAACAATTAAGTTCTTAGGGTGTTTCAACACCTAGTACCCTAATGCCATATGGTATGGGGCTACTAACCCAAAGTTAGCTAAGAGTGTTAGAAAGCCTAAAAGAGTTTAAAAACATTACTTTATCACAGATTGCTGACAAACAAGAAATTTCCCCAGTTGAATTACAAGTGAGAAATAGGGGGCATACAGTTCTGAATTGAAGAAATCAAGAAAGATGTCCCAAACATGAAGTTTAGGGAGTTTGTGGAGAGCTGCAGAAAGGGCGGAAGAGGAGAAAGGTTCGAGGATAATCTTAACCTAAAATTCCTTCCATCACACCCATTACCCAAGCTTCAACAATATAAGCCAGATTTGATTGATCTTGAGAGAGAATTTGAAATCACCACCATTAGTGGAGTCAATATGAAAAACAAACCTATAGAATTTGGAAATATGGGAAACAATCAAAAGCGTGAAGGACTTTAGGAGTTAAGTGACTCGGTATGAAGATGAGAAGGAAAATAATCTATTATTCCAACGGGATACAATGATTATGTGGTTTGTAAAACAATTTCAAGCAGTTTAGTTTTTGTATGCACTATAAAAAGAATAAAAACTAACCTTGAGCGGGCAGTTGATATACGAAAAACAATGCATTCTTGTATTTCAACCAAATTATTTGCTACGCAAATGACGAGCGAGAAAAATGTCCTTTTGTTTGAGGACAAACAATTCTCTTTCTTTCCTTTGCTTCGAGGACAAACCAAAACTTTAAGTTGGGGAGTTTGTGAGCTTAAAAGTCATATTTTTAATCCATTTTTTGTTTGATTTTCATCAGAAAGGAATAATTATGTCAGATTATGAAGAAACTCACCAATTTGTTATTAGCGGGAGTGTGAAGAAAGAAAGAAAAAGGAGTGAAAAATGATGATCGATTGGAGTAAAAATACGAGGAAAATGGCGGGCGAAGTAGACGGTAGGTAACTAATGTTGCAGTTTTGGGCTTGCATTGTCTAGTTATGCAGGTCGCGACATCAGGAAAATTCGAAGGAAACTTGATGCAGGTCGCGACAGGCATTACAATGTAGGCAACTGAAGACTAACTAGAGACTTAAGAAATGATGTTGCGACAACATGTCATTGATGTCCCTTGACGAAGATCGATGTCGCGACGAGGATGGAGGTCGTGACAAAAGCACCTTGAGCTATAGCGGGTTGAAAAAGATGAAAGCCAGTGTGATTTAAAAGGCGTAGTCGCGATAGAGGGACTAACGTCGCGACGCAAAAGCTTTCTTGATTTAAATTTTGCAAGGCCGCTAATACGATATCGCGACAGAGATCAGTCGACTGAGACTACTTTCGAGTTGAAAATTTGCGGTCCATAAAAAGTGATATGACAAAGGGTTGATGTAGCGACATCCGAAACTCATCGATTGAAGGCTGCGAGACTTAAGAGCGTGTCGCGACAGAAGATCGATGTCGCGACATAGAAAGATACCCGATTCTGATTCTGATTCCCAAAGTTGATGTAGCGACGAGATTGATGTCGCGACGTGGAACTCATCGGTGGAAACTTCAAAAACATTAGGCGCTATCACGACAAGGGATTGAGAGTCCGCGACATGAGGAACACGGTTGAAGCCTCGGAGACTAAAGTTGATGTAAGCGACAGAGATCGATGTCGCGACATAAGAAGACACAAGTTCAAAATTTGCGAGGGCTTCAGCGATGTCGCGACGAGATCGATAGTGGCGACACTAGAAACGACCAATTCAAAGCTTGAGCCATAAAGTGATGTCGAGCAAGATATTGATGTCGCGACGCCGAAATCATCGATTGAATTTGCGAAGACGCTGAGCTGATAATATCCACGACAAGAGATTCGATGTCGCGACATACGAGAACTGGCTGATTAAAACGCAATGGAGCCATAGATGATGTCCGCGACAAAGATTCGTAATAAGCGACGCCGAGAAACCATCATTTAAGGTTGTAGATAATAAGGTTGATGTCGCGACATTGATTCCTTGTCGCGACATAAGGTGCTTGCAAGAAAACAAAGGAATCATCATGACTTGCCCGATAAATCTGCAACAAGTGCCAAATAACTAATGTTAGACAAGAAGGGCTTGCAGGTGTGACACAGACGATAACATGGGCTGAATCCATTTGGGAAATCCACAAAAGATTTTGCATTGGAATTGGGGCCTTCAGGCCTATCATCTGTGCTGTGACGTCTTGGCGACAGAAAGAGATGCGGGTTCTTGAAGGCTCTTATTTTTATTTTTTTTCTTTTCTTTTCTTTTCTTTCTTTTCTCGTTTTTCTTTCCATTTTATTTTAGATTAGATTAGTGTGTATTTCGTTCTAATTTGGATTTGAACGTTAGCTGTAAAGGATTGAGTTGAATGTAGTGTCATTTCTTAAAATTACATGCAGTTTGTTCGAATTCGGACAAGTGGGATTCCGAACACCGAGTTCAATTCTGATGGTTTTCTTGATCGTGGCTTGATGTATGGTATAATCATTAATTTAGAAACCCGACTTCCATTGAATTGGCGTTAGTATGAAATAATCTTTCCTGTAGTATTTTATTAATAATAGTTGAACTTCAGATGTTAAATCGACTTGCTAGTTTGCGTGTTTCTTGGGGTGTCCCGATTTCGGTCTCTTGTATCCATATGAGGGTTGTTCTCTCTGATTTTGAGGCCCTCTGGGTGATACAGAGAAGGCATTCACGAGAGTAAAAGCAATTCGGGATAGTATTGGCTTTAATTCTTTGATCTAATACGCTCTGTATATTTAAATCAATACATCCTCTTAAACATGTCGAGAATGAGTTGGAGTGAGTTATAAATTTAAGTATCTGAAGAGTTCACCTCAATTCGAATAGTGAATTCGATCCCGTGTTATGGGGATCCGATCAAGGAAAGAATGAAATGCATTCTAATTTTGAGGGTGAGGAACCGATATGTGGTTAGCCTCGGCCAATGACTAAATTGGAAGGGGCTGCGGTCTGCGGAGTCCATATTTGTAGGTATAGTATTGAGAAAGAAAAATACCCGGAACAGGGCTACTGGTTTTAAAGTAGTTGTTTCACCCTCTTGTGTTCGAAAGCAGTTAAAAGGTGAGATGATAGGCCCCAGGTGGCTTGGAGATCAGTCACACTTTATTAATCCTTGGACTAGTTTTAAAGATACATGATTCAGAAAACCAAAGATCTGTCTGATTTGTGGAATTGATTCTTCACAATAGGCTGATTATTCAATGTTTTCTTTAGAGATAAGCTTGTTAAATCTAAATTTGTTATTTTGATATTTCAATATTCAGGTGTTCACATTTATTCATTTTTCTTTACATCATTCATTCAAGCTTTCAAAGCAAAATCTCACATTATCGATATTATCGTCCAAAAATAGTATGGAGCTTAAGTAGTTGGGGTAGTTGATTGAAAAATTCTTGAGATCTACGTGGGATCGATATGCGGGCCCCAAATCCATTTTATTAATTGTCGGCTGTGCACTTGCGGTATATCTTGGATCAAAACCACACGAAAATAGTTTACTCTTAAAAAAAAATCTTTTAATCAGTGATACTTAAAGAAACACTCGAGTTTAATGGTTTTATTTGCGAGGATTAGATAATGTCCTTAGGTGTCTCGCGTCCGCTAAATTTGGTGTACATCAAATGGTCCGGTCAACAAGTTTTTATGGCGCCGTTGCCTGAGATTAGATAATAATCTTTTGGTAATTGTGTTATACACTTGTGTACATACTCTGATCCAGTCAACAAGTTTTATGGCGCCGTTGCCTGTGATTAGATAATAATCTTTTGGTAATTGTGTTATACACTTGTGTACATACTCTGATCCAGTCAACAAGTTTTATGGCGCCGTTGCCGGTGATTAGATAATAATCTTTTGGTAATTGTGTTATACACTTGTGTACATACGATCCGATCCAACAAGTTGTATGAGCGCTAGTTGCCGGGGATTAGATAATCTTTGTGGTGTGTTATACACTTGTGTACATACTTTGATCCGAGTCAACAATTTTATGGGCGCGTTGCGGGGAGTTAGATAATAATCTTTTGGTAATTGTGTTATACACTTGTGTACATACTCTGATCCAGTCAACATTGATATGTTATTGCTATGTTGAATAACATGTTGAGTTGTTAGTGTGATGCCTTGGAGCAAAGTTCAGAGATGGGCCGATCGGTTTATCGATAACCATGTAGGCTAATTTTTTGAATTGTGCAGTATTATGAATGAATAACATATTTGTTTATTATTATTTTCGTAGATATATGCGTAAGTGATATATTAACATGAATTATTGTGAGAAATGACATATTGCATTTCACTTATGCACTAGAACTGACCTAGACCGGTATATATGAGTGCATGGCATGAAAAACATGGTTGTGAAATGAATTTCACGGGAAGATTGTCCAAAGAATTGCCTTGGAGAGTTGTTCAACAGTTCATCTCGAAGGATGACCCATGACTGTTTCGGAGAGTTATCAAGCAATTCACCTCGGAGGGTTGTCCAATAGAATTTTATCGGAAAATTGGTATTATGTTTTCAAGAACAAAAACCTTTTATTTTGAAATAAGTGAACTTCTCATACTTAATAGGAATGCATGAAGTCGGTGAGGGCTCGAAGTGGGAAGGTGAGTCACATTCTCATCCCTGCATAGACAATTTAGTAGGGACTTCTATATTTTTTTACTTGAATGTTTGGTGTGCCATTGCACATGAGCACTTAGGTGAGGAGTAACAGTAGGAAAGGGTCGACTCTTTGGGCATTAGCTCCCTTCCCGTCAGTGAGGATCTCAGGTGCGGGAGTATTCAGGAAGACGACGCTCACTAGAGGCCGCTTTTGAGAAGAAAGCCGACATGTGGCTTTGATTATGTATTTTTGTAGAACATGCATGAAACCTTCTAATTGGTACATGTTGTATAGGAGTGTAATTAACTCCTTAACTAATGTAATATAGTTGGTTATATTTTGGTGAGTATGGATGTATGGGCCCGACATGACCATTTTTACTCATGTTTGAGTCTCGGGTAGAGAGACACTCATTTTATGGCATTGAGATACTCAATCTTTCACGTATGTCGCGAGTTGTGGGTTGTCAACGGGCCCGGGTTGAGGCGTGTGATTATTGTTTACCTTTGATGCTTTCCATTAAATATATTGCAATCTTAATAATTGATTGGATTTATGAAACATATTATTTTGTCGTGATGTTCATATTGTTGTGCATGGTTTCTGTGTGGTTGACATGGTTATGGGTATGGTTTGGTTACGCATCAAGGATGATTCGAGCAGTGACAATTCTTATTAAGAGATTATATGGATGATGGAAGATATTATTGATAAACCGCAGTGTTACCTTCCGATATATATTATTATGTGGGACAATAGGTCGTTGGGTGAAAAGGAATCTAAACCTTAAAGAAGACACCTAGTGGGGTGTGTGGGGTTAGTCCTGCCCCTGAGGCGATAGTCTAAGGCCACGGGTTGGTCGCGCCGCTTGGGTTTGTAGTCCCATAAGACCACGGGGTTGGTTACGCCCATGGGTGTAATTCCAAAAAGACATGGGATAAAGTAGTCCTTGGGTGATATTCCCATAATAGTCATTATTATGGTTGATCTCCTATTGAAGCGATTGATGATATCTATGTATATTGGTGATAATAACCGGATATCTTGTGGAAGAGAATGGTAAAAGTTGTTGATCAAGTTGAAGAGAATGAATGAGATGAGTAAAAGGGGAAGACATTTAACCATGCATGCATATTTGATATTACTTCATACTTTATTTATGGTTACAAATGTTTATCATGAATATTGATATATGTTTAAGTGAAGCATTAAGGGTGTGCATATAATGATTATAAAGTTATCTACTGAGTTATAAACTCACCCTATCTTTCATCCACCCTTAGATGCATGTATGAGGACTTTTACTGGAACTAGTGATCAAGCTTTGCTTGGATTCGTGTTTGGGTATAGTGTTTACTCGTGTTGAGATTTTGAGGCTTTGGCTTTTGTAAATTCACCTTTGTGATGAAATATGTAATATATGTCACTTTTGTACACTTGTTAGTGTGGGCTATCCTAAGAGGCGAGGTTTAGAATGTGTAAAGTGTATTGAAAGAACAAAGTCAGGTTGTTTCACAAGGGTGGAGTACCTTTTGTATAATTAATTTTATGAGATTTTCAAAGGATTCATCTTGTTTATAATAGGTTTTCTCTTACAATTGTATATTGTATAAATTTATTTGAAGCTCAACAATCTTTTATCTCCATATTATATATATTGAGTATTTATGGAAAAAAAAAAGAATTTTTTTTTTTGGGTTTGACAACACATATGTGGAAGAGTGTGGAAGGATGTGGAAGGGTGTGGAAGGATATGGAAGGATATGAAAGGGTGTGGAATGATGTGGAAGGATATTGAAGGATGTGGAAGACTATGGAATGTGTGAGAGTGATCTAGAGCCTTCCATAGTAGTCTTGTATATATTTGTATCTACTAGGATGTTCTAGAATATTCTTGAATTGTAAGGAACCGTCCAAGGTTCTTGAGAATTCCTAAGATGCCTATAAATAGAGGCCCTCATTGCTTGAGCACCACTAACCTACCAAGAGTTGAGAGCATTCCAAGCATTGTAAGAGCTTCTTCCATCAATAAGAGATCTTTCCTTCAAAGTATTCTCTTGTGTTGTTTTGGTATCCAAGTCGTGGGTAAGCTTAGCAAGGCTATCAAGGCTAGCAAGGCAACGAGAAAGCTGACTTAGCAACTTGAGCGAGAAAGTTGTCTAAATGCCGCATGGGAGCTTAGTGGAAAAAGCTAAGCTCGTGACAACGTGCTAACGCATGTGACAAAATATGAAATAAATAAATGATATATGATTTTATTTTTTCTAAGATTCATATTCAAAACTAGATAAAAAAAATTATATTAAGAAATATTGTGACCTATTAGACTTTGAGCTCTACAATGCAAATATCATTCTTCAAAATTAAAAATCCTAAAAGAAGAAAATGAGAAATCAATGAGAAGGAAAATTTGAAGGAAGAAGCAACGTGAATAATAAAGATAATGAGCAATGTTAGAAAATATAATTTATATTAAAAACTTCAATTTTAACCGGCATGATAAAATTTAATCAAGGTAAATTGATTCAAAATAATCATTTGAATGGAGAATATTTGTAATTCATTCAATTTCGGGTTTTTAACCCTCTTCTTATAATAATAATAATAATAATAATAATAATAATAAAGAAGACCAAGAGATTGGACTTTTTCCCAAACCATTGTTATTTTGTCATAGATGATTAAGAGCCAGCAGTGATCATGAATGAAGCTTTAATTGACAGGACCCGACCCGGAAACCCTCCTAAGATTCCCCGGGTGGTCCGCCTAGTGAAAGTTCCCCCTTTGTACAATCTAGGAATGTCCAATGGAACTGACTTTAAGAAAGAAAGTAAACACACATTAATGTAATACCTCAATATATATATATATATATATATATATATATATATATATATATATATATATATATATATATATATATATATATATATATATATATAAAAGATCTAACCAGCTCAAATCCACAACCAGACCCATCTTACTTTAGGTCATAACCACAAATACAGATGAACACATGATAAAGACTCATATAGGTTGTCTGCAAGATCGAGCATTCTAAGAGTGTTTTGCGAATTTAGGGGTACAATGAAAATACATAAGTCAATAAAGCCAAATAGATAAAGATAGAATACGCAGCGCCGCGAGGCAGGTGACGTAGAAATTTGGCGCGAGGTAGATCTCTGTTTGCTGGACCTAGAGACAGTTTAAAACAATAAAACATGAGATAATGAATGCCGGTGGAGTGGCGTAATTTATAAGGAAAATAATGTTTTATTCTCCGAAAATTCCTTCTCTCAAGACCTCACGTCCACTCTTTTATAAGTTCCCTTTGTTTGGAATCATTCTGAGGCAAGAATTTATACCCAAGTCAACAATGTGAAATTCATGCTCAAAATTTACTTAGGCACTTGATTCTTTACGGAAGTTATAACTTTGAATTTGTTCACAATATAAAATTTAGCATAAAATATATATAACCATCATGTCGTAAAAATAATCGTAATACAATAACCATAAAATGGTTTGCATGATAGAAACCAACAATATGCAGAGCATATATACCCATAGTAAGCGAATGCAGTAAACCCGACCACGACAATGGCAGCTAATAAACCTTCGGTAAGCAGAGCATCATGTGGCAACTAAACCAAAGACATTGGGACGCCCCAAATGTCTTTGAATAATTTTTTGAACTATGAAACTATCTAAGTGGACCACACAGGTCAGATTGCTCTGATCCTCCCCAAGACCCAAAATTTACTTAAAGTGGGAGAAGAGCTTTTCACCGAGAGCTAATCTTTCAGTGAACCTTCCAATAACTCATAAAATGTGTAATTTCACTAATCCCGGCTAATTTTGCCTAATTTGACTAATGCGTGCCCAATTTCGGGTCAAACCCCCTTTTCGGTAGTACAGAAATGATAAAATGGAAACTAACCCAAGCAGCGTCAAAATTTACAAACTTTATATCAACGGAAAGCCTAAGAGACTAGGAACACAGCAGTACCCTGACCTTGGTCTAAAGGTTGTTGTGGTGGCTGGAAAACTCGATCCAACAGTCGGCCAAATTTGTTTTCGTCATATCTTTCAAACGGTGAGGAATATGTGAAAAGGGACCACAGGAATGAGTTCAGAGGGTCCAAAAATGGTTAGAAGGAGGTATGGGTCGGCCTGGAATGGCTGGAAAATAGGAAAATCCGGTGACCCACATGGCGGCCGCCGCCATGTTCGCCGGCTTGATCTGGGCGCGTCCGGCGATGGTTCGCCGTGAAATTTTGCCGGCGACGTCGTCTGGTGGTGGCGCTCCTCCCTGGCCGGCGCGTGTAGAAAGTGGGTGGCCCGTGTCGGCTCCCACGGCCCAAAGCTCCGTTGATGCAAATTGGGTTGAAGCATTGATTCGGTGTTCATGGTTTTGGGAGTTTTCTCTGGGTTTGGGCGAAAATGGGGTGTGTTGGGGCTAGGGTTCTATTTGGCACGTAAAACTAGGTTTATATAGAGCCTAGGGTCACTTTCAGGTAAACACCCTAGACTGATTTGAATCTTTGCTAAGGCTCACTGGCACATGAACTCCCAGGTCATAACTTTCTATCAAGTAGAATTCGGTTTGGCGTTGACAGATCCTATGGCGAGGTATCGACCAGAGGCCCTACGGGGAAATGGTGTCTTAGTCAACTAAAATTATTTATCCTTGAAAAAAAGTCAGCTTAGGCCCATACTAATTATTGGTCAAACTTGGTCAAACGTTTTAAAAAACTTGTATTATTTAGTGCAGTGCGTTACGACCTATCCTACTTAAAGAAAAATTTGATCCACATGAAATTCAGTACTGCGTCATGGAAGAGATAAGGGGATGCGGCACGCATTTGGTCCTCAGCTCCCAGTCGCCTCCTGTGGAGTGGTTTCTCAAAAGGACCTTCAGGATATTGTCTTGTTGCGAAGCTCCTTCTCTTCTCTACCTAGAATGCCTTGTGGCTGCTCCTCATAGGATAGAGTGTCCCTCGACTCAATCTCTGGTGTCTCAACACATGTGAGGATCTGAGGATATCTTCAACGTAGCATGGAGATATGGAACACATTATGGACTCGAGAAAGCTCCACCGAGTAGAGTCTAATCTATAAACCCTTTGGACCTATCCTCGACAATCTCAAAGGTCGATGTAGCGGTTTCAACTTCCTCGCTTCCACAGAGCGTACCATTTTCCTTCCAAGGAGAGAGCTTCCAAGAATATCGATCTTCAACCTCAAACTCAAGATCCTTTCTCGCTTGTCCGCATAGTTCTTTTGCCTATCTTAGTTGCTTTCAACTGGCGCGATATAACATTAACGCATCCCTTTATCGGTTTATCTGATCTCAGGACCTAGTAATTTCCTTTCGCCGGTCTCATTCCAACATAGTGGAGTGCGGCATTGTTTCCCATACAATGCCTCAAAGGTGACATCTCAATGCTTGAGTGATAGCTGTTGTTATAAGTGAACTCTACCAAAGGTAGATATTCATTCCAATGTCCTTTGAATTGCAGCACGCATGACCTCAACATATCCTCTAAGGTCTGAATAGTCCTCTCAGATTGTCCATCGATCTGAGGGTGAAAAGCGATACTCAAATTCAACTTGACACCTAGTTCCTTCATCAATCCAGCCCCAAAACCTCGAAGTGGTCGTGGATCTCTATCGGAGATAATCGACACTTGGCACCCCACATGCAAACTCACTATATGATTCCATAAGGAGTTCTGCTAGCTTATGAGGAAAACTTCTCACGAATAGGTATGAAATCTTGTAGGACTTGGTGAGTCGATCAACTACTACCCAAATGTCGTCATGTCTCTGAACTATGGGAGGGAGTTTGAATACAAAATCCATTGTAATGCGCTCCCATTTCCATTATGGGATGGGTAAGGGCTGCAGAAGTCTAGAAGGCTTTTGTCTCTCTGCCTTCACTTGTTGACAGATGAAGCGCCCCGGATACCATGCTACAATGACTTCTCTTTTCATCCCTGACCACCAATAATATTCATTCAGTGTACGGTACATTTTAGTACTACCTAGGGTGCATAGCATAAGTAGAACTATGGGCTTCCTCCAATATTTTCCTTTTTAACTCTTCGAGTTCTTTGGAACACAAGCTAGAACCAATCACGAGGCTCCATTCGTCTCTAATAGCAAAATCAAGTTGTTCTCCTTCCCTCGACTTTCTTTCTCATGCTCATCAAATAGGGATCTTCTAGTTTGTGCCTTGAGAATACGATCTCTAGTATTGGTCGTGATTGGAGAGCTAACAAAGTGCTCTGACATGCATCCTCAACTCGACATCTGACTCATGACTTCGACCATTAATGGAAGTTGTATTGTAATACACATATAAGCCAAGAGCACAGTAGATTTCACGCTCAAGGCATTGTACCATTTGCCTTACGGATGGTAGTCGATAGTGCAATCATAATCTTAAGTAATTCCATCACCTCCTGCGCCTTAACTTAACTCCTTACGGGTGAACAAATACTTAGGCTCTTATGGTCATTAAATGACTGACAAGTCGCTCAATCTGATAATCTTATCCATGTCTTCAATCACCGAAAATTACCCATGACAAGTTCCAGTCATGAGTAGGATAAGAATTATTTCCGTGTTCTCTCTTTGTCTGGAAGCATATGCCTGACTCTCTTATGTTGCATCAACCGCCCAGCCCAAACAGCGTGAAACATCGCGTAAACCTCGAACCCTCGTTACTCTCTGCGATGTCAAACGGGGCGACGTCAGCTTTTCCTTGAGTGTTTGGAAGCTTCCCTCACTGTGTGATTCCTCAAATTTAACTCCTTTCCTAGTCAAACAATGAAGTGGTCCACCCTTTATCTTTAGGGAACCAGCCTGACGTCTGCGGTATGCCATTAATCGAGGAAACTCAGCTACGTCACCGTGGTTGGTTGCTCCCGATTTGCCACTTCTTACTACTTTTGGAGGGATCCCACATAAATGCCATCGAGCGAAACCACATGTCGAAATCCCTTTCGACAACCAAAATTCACATTCTTGAACTTGGCATACAAGTGATCTGGCAGCCAAAGTCTGCTGACACCAAAACCCGAATGTCTCGTACAGCTCGCCACCGGAGTACGAGATATCGTCGATGAAGACAATGACAAACCGATCTAAGTATGAATGAAGACCCAGGTTCATCAAATCCATGAAAATTTCTTGGGGCATTGGTGGTACGAAAAGACATCACTAGAAACTCATAATGCCCATATCTGTCTGAATCTTGAGTCTTGGTATTCGATTCTAACCTCAGCCTGCTGTATAAGTCAATCTTGGAGAACACTCTTGCACCACAGGTGATCAAAATAGATCATCAATATCAAGGCAAGGATATCTATTACGAATGGTGACCTTATTCATCTATACGTAGTCTATACACAACCTCAGTATCATCCTTCTTCTTCCTGAAATAACAGGCGCTCCTCAGTGAAATAAGGTACAATAAATCCCTATCCACCAAATCTTGTAAGCGAGTCTTCAACTCTCTTTCAACTCGGCCCGGTGCCGTCCTAAAGGTGGTAAAGGAAATAGGAATTTGTGCGAGGACTAAATCAATGGGAAAATCTATTTCTCGTTACGGGAGGCGAACTAGAAGATCGTCGACACATCGGAAGGTCACTTTTCTTTGGTACATCCTCTAATCCCGCACGCTACTACAGTGTCAACTCACGTGAGCTGATACATACAGCCTTTTTGAAGTAAACATCTGCGATGGCGAAATCATGACACGAGGTGCTCTCGCCTCCGCTCTCATAGAGAGACCTCTTTTGGTAGTCGGTCGTCTAAATATCACCTCCTTTTACGAACAATCCATTGAAGCATAGTTTGAGGCAGCCAATCCATCCCCGAGAATCACATCCAGCCTTGAGATACGTAATTTCAATCTGCCTTCCATAACTGGCCCTCAATAGAAAACAAGCTACCCTTAAGCATCGGCTAGGCCGTAGAGACTCTCACGTGGGCGTGCGATCCTCAAACCACATCCCAGAAGGAGCTGGAGTCATCACATTTCGTGCAACATACTCACGTAAAATAAAAATTAGTGTAGCCCACAGGTCAATGAGTACACGTGCATCGTCACCAAAATAGATAATGTACTGTCACAGCGTCGGTGCTTTGTTGTAACATCGAAATATACTAGTTGGTTTTCTACATGTTTAGGGTATTTTGTAAGCGTAATTTGAATGTTTCGTGAGTTAAATGCGAAACATGGAAACGAGAGACCCGGAAATTTACAAGATTTAAGGATAAAATTGTAATTTGTCCAAAAAGGGACTTAAAAGTCACAAGTTAACAAGATTGATGCTAAAATGAAATAAGGGGAAATTGGAATACTAATGAGCAAAAGTTGGAGGACAGCAAATAAAAACTTAGCGAAAATGGGTTTTGAGAGCGAACATGGCCTAAGGAGAGATGGGGATTTAAGACCAAATTTGGTCTCCAAAGAGCAAAAGAACAAACCGTGGGGAGAGAAGAAGGGAGAAAGAAGAAGAGGAAGGAAGAGGAGAAAAGAAGCCAAGCGGAGGTATGGAAATGCGCCGTATGGGTGGCATGGATCTCTATGGAATTTTAAGGCTTTGTATAGTTGTAAGCTTGTCTCTAAATCTAGGGTTTTGATAGAATTGCATCTTAACCTTAGATTTCTTGAAATTAGGTTGGTAAAACCCCTGAGGAACAAGATAAGTATGGAATCCTTTGAGGTTGGATTCATGGTTAATGTGATGGCGAGTTAGGGTTTAGAATAAGCCCTAGCAAATCATAGGTTTGATTTATGTATGGGTTGTGACCCATATTAGAGTATTTGGGAGAAATTCATGGAAGATTTTGAAGAAGATATGTAATGAAAGATGATTTGAGTAAAAATAGAGATTTCAAGATGAATTGGAGTGGTCTTGACGTGTTTATGGAGTATTGGGTTGATTTGGGTATCAACACATGGAAAAATGGGAGAAAAATACACATTATGGGCATTTTTCGGTGACTTATCTTAGTACAACCATCGAAGCCGAACTGTACGGTGCAATTCGGACTGTCTTGGTACACCACTCTATTTTGACGGTGTTCGTATTTTAGCAATAACTTGCTCATTTCTTATCCGACGGAGTGATTCAAGTGGATAATTAAACTAGACTTCAAGGAAAACCAAACATTCAGAAATAAATAGTACAATTTGACTCTATGGTCCAAAATTCACTCAAAGTAGGCCATAATCCAGCCATATTCTCGCCTTCTCTGCCGCTTTTGATCATAGAGTAGTCCGGTTGTTTCGACGTATCTCTGAGTTTCGGTGCTTCGATTTGGGTGATTCCAGTTGGAGAAGAAACCTTAGCACCTTAGCTTTAAAGGAGTATAAATAACCAGTGTCAAATATAGAGTCAAGGCACTGGAAAATAAGTATTGCAACTGTCCCTTTCGGTAAAACCGCAAACCTAATAGGTTAAATGAAAATGCCATAACTGCTCGAATGATTCAATTGGAATGATTCCACTTTTAAAGAAAAGTAGATGCATCGAGGGACAAGAATACATGAATGATGTGAATACATCGTTGTTCCTGTATAAGATATGGCACATGAAAATGAACTGGAAACATGAACATGAACACATGAAAAGCAATATGTCATAAACACGTATGTACAAAGATAGGTTGGTGAGTTCTGAAAGCATGATATGATCATATGACTACCTAGGATCGAAAAATGAATGAGCGGACGGGTCCTGTTGGTGCTTCCGAAGATTTCCGATGAAAGCTTCTCGCACTTTGTCGAAGCACAAGCACTCCCGCTGCGGGTAGCCATGTTTTGATTGGTGCCCGCAATCCCGCCGTGCTACGCGACTTCGCCAGGTGAGTTAGCACGCCCGACGGCGTTCGCCGGCGACTTCCCGCCGGTGCGCGATCACCCCGCCGCATGTGCACGCCCCGAACGTGTTTACCTCGCCGGTGCTACGGCACTCCCGCCGTCAAGGTGCATCGCCCCAACGGGTGCTTCGCACTTCGGGCCGGGTGCTACGGCACTCTGCTTGCATTGTACCTTCGGGTTCTTATTATAATCGCGCCCTACCATTCTTGGCATTGGTCGAGGTAGTCAGACAAACATATGATAAATCACTGAATAAAGAATATAGAGAAAAGATCCAATGTATCTCAGATTCGTTCAGAGTGACCTACGGGTACTTTTGATCCGATTGCTCAAGTACCAACGGGTGCCCTCGACCGATTGTTCTCAGAAAATTCACCGTACTCCCAGATCCAGAAAATAAGTCTCTGGTGCTAAGTTCGTAACTCTTACGGAGTCTAATACAAGTTTGTTATAAGTATAAGTTCGTGATAAGAATAAGTTCTCAGAATCTCCTACGGAGTCTCGAATGAACATGTCCTGTTTATAAGTATAAGTTTTGCATAAGAATAGTTCAGAATTCCTACTGAGTCTCGAATGAACATAAGTCTCAAGAGGCAGGTCTCAGAATCTCCTACTCTGAGTCTCTAATGAACATGTCCGCAGGCAGGTCTCCGCATAAGAATAAGTTCAGAATCTCCACGGAGTCCCGAATGAATATAAGTCTGTTATAAGTATTAGTTCTGCATAAGAATAAGCTCTGTAACTCCTACGGGAGTCCCGAATGAACATAAGTCTGTTATAAGTATAAGTCCAGTAGTACCTACGGGTACTTTTGTATACGAATAAGCTTTGAAACTCCTACGGGAGATCCAAATAAGCATAAGCCTGTTATAAGCATAAGAAATTGTATAAGTCTAAAGATGACTCTGATATGAACCGACAACTCTGTTTGTTGTGGGATATGTTCTGAATCTGTATAAACTTGGTATATGTATTTGATGTGATTTGTACCTACGAAGGACTAATGTCCGTATATGTATAAGTTTGATCTGACCTTGTATGTGATATGATTTTGATCTGTTCTGATTTATCGTACCTACGGGTACCTTCGTACAAGAATAAGATATGAAATTCAAGAATAAGTTCTGTAACACAAGTATAAGATCCGTAATACATGTATTAGTTATGTAATACGAGTATAAGATCTGAAATACAAGAATGTTCGCAGAATACAAGATAAGTCTGTAATGCCGTGGATATGCTTCACAGACATGTTTAAGATAATGGCACCAAAAGATAAGTTCGTAGTACTTACTAGATCTTCCTGCATAAGGATGTTCCGCAATACCAAAGATAATGCTCAGAATTTCTTTGATACTACTGCACCGAACAAGTGTAAACTCCGTAGGTATATGGTTAAGTTCAGAAACTCCTACGGGAGATCCGAGATAGATATAAGTACCAATACATGTTTAAGTACTCTCAGATAAGCATAAAGTTCTGTAATTCCTCCGGGAGATCAAAATAAGTAAGGTTTGGAGATAAGTATAAGTACATATGGCTCGCACATACGAGAAATCCGAATACATATATCCGAATAAGAATAAGTCTCGCTATAAGTATAAGATCCGTCAGCAGGCATAAGATCCGAATGCTATAAGTATAAGGATCTAAATGCTATATGAAAGACCCTGGATAAGAATAAGTTTATATGAGTATAAGATCCAAATAAGGATAAGTATGCCATAAGTGTAATTCCCAGTAAGTATAAAGATTGTTATAAGTATAAGTTCGCATCAGATGAGAGGATCCAATAAACTTAAGTTTGTTATAAGAATAATTTATGTATGTAAATATGTGATATGAATTTAAAATTCCTGATATCTCGCATGCGACCTGCTATTTGTGTTTCTCAGATAAGATATGTTTCCACTGCGTAAAGTTTAGCACGGTTTTTAACTGTAGGCATGCTGAGGACATCTCGTGATCTTTCGCATTCGCTGGGCCAAGACACCGGGGTGAGGGGGTTGACTACATGTAGGTTCAAGGCCCGATTTGTAAATGTAAAAGTACAACTGCATTTGTAAATGGGACTCCTGTGAATGTTTATAGATTTTGATGACACCACTGCAGAATTCTTTTTCATATGTTTATGACATTTTGATTATAAGTTATAAGATGTGGGCCATACCATGTGTACCGCTTCAGCTTTTAAAAAAAAAAATTAAAGAGTCCCAGATATGCTCTCGCACTAAAACCGAGTCTGATCTCGCTAATCAAGCCGGACCGGGAATTGGGGTGTGACACCGTGCTCTCGTCGGGTCATAGCATAAATCCGCCTCAGCGTGTGGTCGCCTCTCTCGTCCTCGCCGTCACGGGCAGGCTGCATCGTCCCGTGCTAAAGGAACCACCCGAGGCTCACCGCTTCGTACTCAGCCCTCCATGCCCACTCCAGCCCGTTGAACCGAAATTCAGCCTGAGACTCGTCCGGGCCGATTCTCGATGTAAGGCCTCCTTTGAAATGTCCTGTATGCCCGCACTGAAAGCATACGTTATCCCATTGGCATGGTCCATCATGAATCCTACTGCAAACGCCATAAGTTGAACTAAACCGCCTCTTGCATGTGACTCAAAGTGGCACGCCACTACTCACTGATTGGAAATCCATAACCCCGGGTGTGCACCACCTCAAACTCCGCGCACGCTGGCACTGATGCCCGTTCTTCACTCGGGATCCTCTCGTCAGCCCAAGATCCGCAGCCGAAACTACCCTCTTAGATGATCCTTGATTGAGGCTCCCCGAAGACAATCCATCGTATGATCGACGCTAGTCCGGCGATCGTGGTCCCGCCTCTCCACCTCTAGAGCAAAGATCTCTCATCGATCGACACGTGATGATCGGAACCCGAGAGGCTCAAAGTTATCACCACCTAATCCATCGAAACCTCATCTCCCGCGACCTCATCTCGCAGAACCAAATGGGAGCGTGGGGTCCGATAGCTCTCTCGAACCTACGCTCATACTTAAATGTCATGCCACCCTCGAGCGAGCATCTCAAACTCTAGCCTCCTTAGTCTCAACAAAGGTCGGGGTAAAACTCAGAAGCGCCTAACCGTGCCTAACCGTGACGTTTCCTGGGCTCCTCTCATACCCACCACTCTTGCACTACCCCCTAGCAGAAAACCAGCTATCCTGACTCTATCCTCATCCGGACACTGCATACCCTCCTCCAAAATCTTCTCTGTGTCATCTAGCCAGGATAAGGCCACCATGGGATCCGTGGAGCCATCAAAACCCACTGCTCCAAGTCTATGAGCCTGATCAACAGTAACACCAGTAAACCCACTCCTCTCGAGTGATCGAGCCGCCATGGACCTCCAGTAGGTGCATCTGAACTTTCCACCGAAGCCTGCTGGGCCCTACGTCTACCCTTGGGCGCCATCAGGAAAAAAACTGTTTTCAAGAATAAATGAAACATAATTAATTTCAAGGATAAGGTGAGGAAGGTATACAAAACACTGGATGAGTTGCACAGCAATGTACAACCCCAAGGAATTTAGGAACCTAGAGCTTCATCACTAAGCCGACAAGACCACCGAAACCCTCGCAAGATTCCCGGGTGGTCCTCGCCGGTGAAGTTCCCCACTGCATAACCTAGGAATGTCCAATGGAACCCCAACTTTAAGAAAGAAAGTAAACACCTGCATTAATGTAATACCTCAATATATATATATATATATATAAAAGATCCACAACCGCTCAAATCCACAACCGACCCATCTTACTGTAGGTCATAACCACAAACACACATGATAAAGACTCATATGAGTTCAATACTAGACTATATTCTAAGGAGTGTTTGCGAATTTAGGGGTATAATGAAAATACATAAGTCCAATAAAAGAAAGCCAAATAGATAAGATAGAATACTGCAACTGCCGCAGAACGAGTGACGTAGAAGCTGGCACGAGGTAGATCTCTACGAACTGCCTGGACCTAGAGAACGGATTTAAAACAATAAAACGTGAGATAATGAATCTTAGTGAGTGGCATAATTTATAAGGAAAATAATGTTTTATTTTCGAAAATTCCTTCTCTCAAGACCTCACGTCCACTCTTTTATAAGGTTCCCCGTTTGGAATCATTTCACAAAACCCAAATTTATACCCAAGTCAACAATGTGAAATTCATACTCAAAAATTTAACCGACATGATTACTACTAAGCTATAACCTCGAATTTGTTCACAACATAAAATTTAGTACAAAATATATATAACTATCATGTCATAAAAAATAATCATGAAAATACATAACCATAAATGGTTTTACCTTACCTTAAACCAACAATGTAAATCGCACCATATACCCATGGTAAACCGTCGTAAACCCAACCCCACGACACCGTGGCAACTAATAAACCTTTGGTAAACCCGACATCACGTGGCAACTAATAAACCTTCGGGTGTAGCCGACATCACGTGGAAACTAATAAACCTTCGGGTAAACCCGACATCACGTGGCAACTAATAAACCTTTCCAACGATACCGCATTATAATCATTTCACAAAGTCTCAAAATCCATTTCTTAAATCAATAACTTGTCAAATGGTTTAAACCTCAATCCATGTACCAAAATGTTTGAATACCACAATTTATCCATGAACTCAATAAATTTCCAAATATTTAAAATATTGACAAAATCCACATGAAATGATAACTTGTTTATATAAAAACAGATAATTATATTTACGCATAATCAACTGTTCGATCAAATAAGTTATATATAATGATTAACCACAATTATATATCATAATAATACCCCAAATCATTTAAAACATGTAAACTACTCAGCTGCACTACGATGCTCACCTCGTCCTCTCAAGTAGAACGCTCTCCAAAGTTCGCCGTGAGCGCTGTAATATAATAAAAATACCATTTAGGTCTATTATCCAAACTACAAAGACATCGGGACGCCCCAAATGTCTTTGGAATAATTTTGAACTACTTAAAACTATCTAAATTTGACTGATGTGTCCACTATATAGTGCGCCCTACAGACCCGGTACCTAAAATTGGGGCTTTTCACCGAAGGCTAATCTTTCGAAATGTCCAATTTCACTAATCCAACTTCAATTTTGCCTAATTTGACCAATCGTACTCCAATTTCGGGCCAAACCTTTCTGCAATTACCCGAAATGACCAAAAATGGAAAACTAACCAAACGATGTCCAAAATTTCATAAACTTTATATCAATGAAGCCCAAGAGACCAGAAATTACGTAAGTAAATTCTTACCTTGGTCTAAAGGTTGATGTGGTGGCCGAAAAACTAGATCCAACAGTCCGCCAATTTTGTTTTCGTCGTATCTTTCAAACGGTGAGGAATCTGCGAAAAGGGACAAAGGGAATGAGTTTATAGGGTCCAAAAATGGTGGAGGGAGGGCGGGTCGGTCCGAATGGCCGGAAAATAGAAAATTCGCGATTCCACTGCGATGTCAGGTTCGCCCGCCCGACCGGGCGCTTCGCAGCTGGTTCGTGAAATTTTGCCGGTGATGGCGTCTGGTGGTGGCGCTCCCTAGCCAAGGTAGTAAGTGGGTGGCCAGGTCGCTTCTCCCACGACCAAACCCGCTTATTCAAAATGTCAAACGATTCAATCTGTTCATGGTTTCGGGAGTTTAATTTGTGGGGTTTTGAAGCCGAAAATGGGTGTGTTGGGGCTAGGGTTCATTTGGCACGAAACTAGGTTTATATAGAGCCTAGGGTCACTTTCGCCAAAACCCTAGACCGACGGACAATCGCTAAATGACCGCTTAAACTCCCTGGTATTATAACTTTCTATCCGTAAGTCGGATTTTGACATTCAACCCGTCTATGAACTTGTATCGACGAGGCCTACGAAATGGTGTCTTAGTCAACCCAAAATTATTCATTCTTGAAAAAGTCAACTTGGGCCCACATACTAATTGTTGGTCAAACTTGGTTAAACGTTTTAAAAAACTTGTATTATTTGGTACGGGTCGTTACATTAATATTAATGTAGCGACCCCCGAGCCTGATCTGACCCGATTGGCAGATTCGAATCGAAACCTGGGGTGCTCCGATACCACTATATCACTTTATCAAATACATTTCATTAATATAAACGTTCTCGTTATCAAATCTTTGCAGAAGTGTTTATTTCACTCAGTGCTTCCATGCATTTACAAATTCCATGCAATTCATTTACAAAATATGCATTTAACCAAAAATGGCATTTTGTTCCGTTTACATCATAGTATCCAAAATCGCATTTAGATATAGGTACAAAAATAATTTCGGAGTTGAACTCCTTTTGCTTACAAAACAATGTCATGTCATGCTCAAAATGGTGAGGATGCATGTGACGGAGCATACTCCGTGAACTTTCTGAATTACTTTGAGCTCCCGACCTTGGGTCCGCTTTCAATCACTACCTATCACTAGGTACCTGCGCATTGATAAAAATAATATGCTAAGTATTTTCATGCTTAAGTGGTTCTATATATAATTCAATTCTATTTCCGCCTTAAGTCAAATCATGCAATTTTACTAAACAATACTTTTAAATCTTTTTGGATGATCAATGACAATACAAAACATATACTTATTTCATATATAATCATTTATGGTTAATTGATCATTCCCAATATACACTTTAATATGCAATAAATCATTTATAACCAAATTGTGAAACCTCGAGAAAATCCAAATTTTTGAAAAAGGGCAAAATGGTAATTTTGGTCAAAATCCAAAATTTTTCTAGATCTCGGATGAAAAAATGAACTTCATCGTTGGAATTGTCTCGCAAAATCTAGCTACCACGTCGAATTTCGTCGAATTCTGAGATAGTAGGAATTTCACGTTTTTCGAGGCACCGGATGTCGAGTGCCGTAAAACGGCTTGTGAAAGACATGTGATGTGACAAAAGTCACCTACTACATGTACTCATGTGACACATGTTTCATGATTAGAGAGAGGATGAGATGAATGGCTTAGATTAAGCCAAGTGTCAAAATCCAAGACAAAAAGAGACATGGATGAAATTTTGAAAAGTTAAATGAGAATAAGACAAAAGATGAACAGTTTTCTTCTTCAATTTGAAGAAGGAAACGTGCAGTAGAGGGGGAAATCGTGCAGTGGGGTGTGATTTGAGATTTTAGAGAGAGAGAGTGTGCCTTTTCTAGATTCTTACCGCTCGAATCGGGGCTTGCCTTCTACTAAAAGAAGTAAAGTCGCATTCGACGCTACGAGGACTACGCTGCAATTACTGTGGAGTTCCGACAACTCCAAGAGGTAGGGGTCTTCTTCTACTTGTGTTATTCTTTGGGTAAGAGCCATGTGAATGGTTAGGGATATTTTGAGGCTTAATTTAGCCGTGATTTCAGTCGCAAAACATTTGAACCGAGTGGAGAAAATCCCTATTGTGTGGCCGTGAATAGTGCCGACCCGAGGGTTTCACTGTTCACGTGATTTTATTGTGTGATTTTGTGTGGTTTGGGTGATTCAAAATGAATTGCTTGAGTGGTTAATTAGCCCATGAATCCAATTCTTGTGTTATTGACGTGAATTGAATAACATGGATTATGTGAATTTAATTATGTTATATGCATGAAAATATATTAGTATACTGATTTGAATTGGTATAATGCCTTCCATATGCATTAAAGAAACCTAGAATATTAGGTGTGAGTGCAATGACATGAAAGAAATTAAAAACAAAATGTTTGTAAAGGAATTTCAAGGAAGATTTTCTCCGAAGAATTGTATTGGGAGATTGTCCAACACCACGTTTAGGTCATGAATGTTTCTAGGGCCATCCACGTATCTCGCCTCGCAGTGTGGTTATCTATCAAATTTTACCGAACTCTGTAGTGAAGCCTTCGAGAACAAAAGCTTTTGTTTCAAACTTGTAATTTTACTCAGATTTGACTTAGGTATGTGTGAGGGGAGTCAGGTGAGGACTTGAGACATGGGATTGGGTATGTAGACATTCAAGTAGGATCATGTATTTACTTCTGAGGTGATTGTTTTCCATGCATGTGCACTCAGGGTGGGGGAGTAACCCACGTAGGAAATTATCACTACTAGGCTTTGCTCACCCTGTCAGGATCACTATTTCGTGTAATGTGGAGGTACTGAGGACGTCGTCACCAGAGGCCACGCTTTTAGAAGAAAGTCGGGTTTTGACTTTGCATTGCTGGTAGAACATGTATTAAAACTTTAAATTTTGATATATGTTTTGGTTAAGAGTATTGTAATAACTCTTAAACTATTGGTAAATAGTTGATGTAATTTTGTGAGTATTAATGCATGGGCCAAAGTGGCCATTTTACTCATTTTTATCCGTATGTGGACCCAATGTGGTCTTTGTAAAATATTGGGACAGCTTGCCATGTGATTGGGACAAAGCTGTACCTTGGGTAGAGCTCCCGTACAAAGAGACTCGCCCGATTCATGAGTGGTGCCCAAGCACTCCGACATCTAAGAATACCCGCGTCGACTGTCACAACCCGACCTCGGAAATAGGGCGCCACACAAATCATGCATTTCATACAATGCTCTTTCATTTCAATTTGCAATCACGCTTTCAATACCAATATGTCAATAATCCAAATCGATTCGGCCCCGCCTTAACGAATTTAACTTCTATACTTCGATAGATATCTAATCACTGCATGGTCTCGCCGGGCCAAGGTGGATAAGATAAAAACATTTTTATAACACAAGACAAACTACTGGATGTCGATTGAAGAGCTGAAAATCACTTAAGCGAACACTACCGATACTGTCTCGCTGGGCTATGGATCGGAGTGACACATCAATAGGTTTGTTCACAAGATCAAGTTGTAATTTGACCCCTTATTGGTATACCAATCTATCCCACGCGAAATAAAGGTTAACATTCTATTAAGGGCTGCTCAACCATTATAGCAAATACAACACAATATATGCATTTGTATAAACAACATTTTCAATAATCATGCAATTTTCAAATGCAAACATTTCACAATCAATTAAAACAAAACAACTATGTTTACAAGATGAATAAGCATTTCAAATCTTGAAACGAGAATGAGAAAATAGAACAAACCAATTCCATTCTTCTCAATGCCTTGACTTTAATCTCTCGTCCTAGGTTAGTGATCCTCACTGGGCCTAAAGCAAATCACACACATCACTTTATGAACTAGCACTAATCACTAACTAATATCGCTTTCACGCACAGCAGGTAATGACGCTTCAATTAGTTTCATTCTATTTGAACCCCCATTAGTCATTTGTTAGGGTTCCTAAACTATCGGTGTACGAATATGAGACTTTCGGAACAAAAATCCGAAATTTGTTCTCAATGAATAGTATCTACGCCGTGGCGTACTTGAGGGGTGCCCTTTTGGGCACCTCAGCCTCGTTGCGGCGAGGCATCCCACGCTGCGGCGTCGGGCTACGCTGTGGTGTGGGTTCCCTACGGCAGGACAGATTCGATGCCCGGGATTTCTAATGTCATTTTTATGATTTTTCAAAATTCTCCAAATCTCAAAACAAAACCCGGGAATCACTCGCAATAACATCCTAATATCTTCCTAAACCAACCATGAGTAAAACCCATGGATGGATTAGGGTTTTTCTAACCCAAACATCATTTAAAGAAATCTAGGGTTTAATTCTTACCTTTAATCCCTTTGAATCTTCTTCACCTAAGATGCTTGATCACTTGGGAACCATAAATGAGGATGATCTCCCACCAAAATCACTCCTTCTTGCAAAACCCTAATTTTCTCCTCTCACTCTCTTCTCTAAAACGTTTTTGCACAAGTGGGAGGGTTTCTAAGACCAAATGTGGTCTAATATCCCTTATTTCTCTTAAGGCCATGTTTGGCTCTTTCATTGAATCCCATTTTCCATTTTTCTCACTTAAAGCTTACTAGTCTCTTTACTTGCACATTCATCTATCATTTATTTCACATTAGCATTTAAACTTATCATTTGACCTTTAGGTCCTTATTTTACAAATTCCAAATTTGCCATTTTTCACTTGGGTTTATTTTCAGGTTCAATCAATTTCTCATTTTAAAGTATAATATTTGTCCATATATGCTCACATATTTATTTCTAATTTTCACAATTTAACAATTTATCGCTTTTCCGAAAAACCTAAGTTTGGTTTAATTTATATCCTAATATATAATAAAATTATTATAAAATTCTAGGGTATTTTTAAGTATAATTAAGATATTTAGAATAATCATCCACGTACAAACTTAAGTATAGTAATAAAGATTTTATAATAATTTGCAATTTATTCATAAGTCAATGTTATGTTCAAATAATAATTAAATTTTTTAATATTTCAATAATTTTAATTCTAATTAAAAAAAATTACGAATGAGAAATATTGGTAGAAATATTATTTATCAAAATATTTTCTCATGCCTTAAAATTAATTTTAATGTGCTTTAAATTTCAGAACTGGCTATTATATATTCAAAATTAATAAATTATTTTTATTTTGAAAATTTAGTTGAATTAATTTAATTTATCCATATAATTCTAAATAATATATTACTATTTTTACAATAATTCCCACTTATAACAAATTTTCAGAATAAATTAAATTTAAATTTATAAATTTAAGTAACTATTTCATAAATGGTAAATAAAATAAAATTTATATTTATTCCTTACAACTCATAATTTTTTTCATAATTTGTTGTTTCATGTTGTGTTTCCAGTTTGAAATACTAATATTTTCTCAAATACTATTTATTAGTATTATTTATATTCCTTTTCTAAATGAAACAAAATGTAACTGTAAATCAATTCTTATATATTTACTTGTTTTTTTTTATGTAGAGACTATATCATCTAAATCTAATCGATCATCAACTTTAAAATACAATGAATAAAATAAAAGCAATTAATTATATATAATATCAAAATCTTTTTTATTTGCCATATTTTTTTCTTTTTACTATATAAGGACTCATTATTTATGAGTCCTTAACATTTAAGTTTTTGATTCATCTTATTTAAATTTTAATAACTTATCATTATATATTCAAAATAAATAAACAAATTTTATTATTTTTCTAAAAATCAAATTATTTTAATTAATTTAATTTATCCATATAACTCTAAATGATATATTACCATTTTAAAAATATATTTCTATTTCATATCAAATTTTCTCAATAAATTAAATTATAATTTATAAGGGCAAGTAAACTATTTTATAAATGATAAAAAGACATTAAAATTTATGCTTATTCCTCACACCCATTAAATTACTAATTTATCTCATTACTTTTGTTTGAGGTTTTAAATGCCACCTTAAATCCCAACCAATTGAACCCGCATCTAAAAGGAATCATGTTAAGGTACCAGTACACAAAAAGAATAAAAAATAAGAAGCAACAAAACATAATAATGAAACATGATAAACCTCACTTTTAAGACTAAAATACCTTCTGCAAGCGTTCAGGTCTCATCCATTATTGTTACAGGAGAGAGAATTAATAATCGCTTGAACGACTAGAAGTGGGTTGACTATCTTCCATAAATGTATATATATATATATATTGAAATAAATATCCACTACCTGCACTACTAGGTGATCGAATTTCTTCCATCCTCCCTCCGATGGTGAAACCATGATATGTTAGCCACCCATGGATTAAGCTGGTCATTCTTTATATTGTATGGTAGTGACATTATCAAAATCTTTTTGTTTAAAATGTTTTTTAATTGACATATTTTTTGTTAACTTTTTATTACAAATGACTCATAATTTTTACAAGACTTTAACATTTAACTTTTTTATTCATAGGATTTAAATTTTAATAAAATATTATATATTTAAAATTAATAAATTATATTTGTTTTTAAAATTTACTTGAATTAATTTAATTTATAAATAAAAATCTATATAATATATTACCTTATTTTACAATAAACTTCTATTAATACCAAAAAATTTCAAAGAAGGGAAATACCCAAACAATTTGGGCAATACCACAAATACTCAAAATAGAGAAGGGAAATGTGTAAATATTGCAAAGAGGGAAAATCCGTTTTATAGGCTAGGAGGTAAAAACAAATGAAAGCAGCAACGCCTCCAAATGCGTTCAACGACACAATCAAACTTTCCCAATGTTGATCAAGTCCAAACAATAATTGAACTTGATCGTTGTCACCACCTTGTCAACATATATGCGAGATCTACGTCCCACCTTGATGTAAGATCTGTCCCTCCACTAATAATCTCCTGCACAAAGTGATAACGAACATCAATATGCTTCATACGAACATGGAACACTGATTCTTTGCTGTTAATATACCGATTGATAAATAATAGATTTCCTTCTTACCAACTCCCAATTAATCCAGTATTCTTCCTAACCAAATAACCTCCTTTACAACCTTGATTAATGCCATGTACTCTGCTTCAATAGTAGACAAAACAATTGTATATTGTAAAGTAAACTTCCAACTCACTGGTGCTCCTACAAGAGTAAACATATAACCGGTTATCGACTGCTGTTTATCCAAGTCACTAGCATAATCTTAATCCACATAGCTAATAACATACTAATTACATGTATCATCTCACTGAAAGACTAAGCCAATATCTACGGTTTTGGCTAAGTAATCAGAGGATCCATTTCAATCGCTCTACCAATGTCCTTTACTAGGATCATGTATACTTTCTCTCTATTCCACTCTATGTGAAATGTCCGGTCCGCATAAAACCATAGCATACATTAGATTACAAACAACAATAGCATATGGAACTCGAGACATTCTTCCTGCTCCTCATTCAACTAGGAGACAAAGATGCACCTGTTTCATAACATGAGTAAGAGTACTTTAAGGTTTTTAATTTCTTTGAAATGTCGAAACACTGTAATACCTTCTTTAGATATTGCTTCTGAGTCAAACAAATCTTACCTTCTTTATCTCTAGCGATCTCCACACCTAGTATATTCTTTGATTCACCCAAATCTTTCATTTCAAACTCCTAATTCAGTTGAGTCTTCAATTTCTCAATTTCTTTGATATTTTGCCATCAACATATCATCAACGTACAAGAGTAGATAAAATGAAAGAACCATCAAGTAGCCTTAAAAATATACACATGGTCTATCAAATTTACTTTAGTGTACTCGACCAATCATAAACCGATCAAAACCACTTATACCATTGCTTTGAGATCGCTTTCCAAACCATAAAGCGATCTTTTAGTTTGAAAACTATATCTTCTTACCAATGAATTTGAATCCTTTGGCTGAGTTATATAGATTTCTTCAAGTCACCATGCAAAAATGTTGTTTTGTATCAAGTTAAACTAGTTCTATATTCATTTGAGCTACCAAGACTAAAAATTATAATGGAAGAATGTTTCAACCGTATGTTTCACTCATTATAGCTAATTCCTTCCTTCTAAGTAACTCAGCCACCACCCGCTTCCTAGCGACATCATACTTGTGAGGAAATCCTTCTTTCTTTGTAAATACCCATTTGCACCCAATTTGCTTCCTATCCTTAGGTAGTTGAGCAAGCCCCCAAGTTTCATTCTTTTGGAGAATCTGCATCTCCTCATCCATAGTTGTCTTCCACTTATTCACTTCAGAATGCATGACTGCCTTTTTATGAGTGGAAGGGATATCATCATCTACAATTGGAAGTGCATAAGCCACTATAACATTATATCGAGTAGGTTTGCATATCTCACGTCTTGGCTTATTAATTGCTATAGATTCATGTTGTTGTTATGATTCTTGAGCAAATCCTTCTCTACCATATCTCAAGTCCTCATTGATCACGGGATTACCAACATTTGTCTCAACAGATTGAGTTAGATGCAACGTTGTATTTCAAACTCCACTTGTTGCTGACTATGCTCCACCTACTATGGAATACCATTTTCCTTTGTCTGATTTTCCAATTTCTTCAACATTGAAGTCTCATCAAATGTCACATCTCTGCTCGATACAATCTTCTTTCAACTAGGACACCAGAGACAATATCATTTAATTCCTGAAGAGAAACCTAAGAATATTGCTTTCTTGGCTCTTAGATCCAACTTAGATTCTTTCACATGATAGTATGCAATAGAACCAAAAACATGTAAATAATCATAATCGTAAAACAAAGTTGTCCTACTACGCTCAATGGAACCCATCGTAGAAGTCAAGGTAGATCATTGATGAGATGACATGCATAAGTCACAACCATAACCCAAAATTCCTTGTCCAACCCAACATTAGACAACATACATTAAACTTTCTCTAACAATGTCCAATTTATGTGTTTTGTCACCCCATTATGCTACGGTGTATCTCTAACTGTAAAGTGATGTACAATAATAATTGGCCTGGACACAATTTAAAAAATCGGGATCATTGCAAAACTCACCACCATTATCTGTTATGAGATGCTTGATCTTCTTCCTAGCTTGTGTTTTAGCCATATTTTTCCATTTAAGGAAAACACAAAGAGCATCACTCTTACTCTTCATAAATATTAAGCACCTAAAGCCTTCCGGAAAGTCATCAACAAAAGTAACAAAGTAGTGGTTGCCTCCCATAGATGCACTCTTGGTAGGTCCCCATACATCTAAGTAAACAAAGTCAAGAATACCCTCTGTATTATAAATAGCAGTACCAAATTTCACTCTCCTTTGCTTTCCCAGAACACAATGCTCACAAAATTCAAGCTTACATGTCTTTGTGCCATTCAATAAGCCTTGTTTCACCAAAATGAGTAAGGCTTTCTCACCTACATGCCCTAAACGTCCATGCCACAAACTAGTAATCTCTGAATCTTCATCACTACTAGAAACTATGGCCACTACTTCAGTCTCTATACTAGCATTATAATAATACAAGTTATTTCTTCTTGTGCCTTTCATAACCATAAGAGCACCTGAAATGACTTTTAAAACTCCATCTCGAATGATCATGACAAGGCCTTTAGACTCTAGGGCCCCCAAAGAGATGAGGTTCTTTTTCAACTTCGGTACATATTGAACATCTATCAGAACTCTAGTTGATCCATCACGATTCCTCAATCGAATCGAACCCATCTCAATGATGTATCTAACATCACCACTTCCCATATAAAAAGCTCCATCATCAACTTCTTCAGAATTGAAGAACCATTCCTTATGTGGACACATATGATAGGTATAACCCGAATCCAAAATCCATTCATCAAAACTAGCAATAGTTCGATGACTAACTAAACAGAACTCATAATCATTAGAGTCACCACACGCTCAATGACACAAGCATCATAAATAGCCTTACCCTTATCTTTCTTTTTCAACATAGGACAAATTTTCTTCCAATGCCCCTTCTCATGACAAAAGACACACTCATCTTTTCCCACTCCACACTTTGATCTCACCTTTCCCCCTTTTTCACATTTCTTATTTTGACTACGCCCTCTCACTGTTAATGCTTCCACTGACTCATCCCGATGTTCTTTTGATCTTTCTTCTGAATTTCATTATTCAACAAAGCATATCAAAATTCTTCAAAAGACAATTTATCCTTCCCATGATAAGGGTAATGCAAAGATCGTCCAACTCATCAGGATGAGAACTAATCAATAACATAGCCTTACGTTCATCTTTGAAGGTCTCATCTAAGTTTAATAAATCAACAATTAATTTATTAAACTCATAAATATGGGAACTAATGCCCATACCTGATTTTAATTGGAGGTGGAATAATCACTTCAATATGTAAAACCGATTCTCATTGCTTTTCTTCTTATATTTATTTTCTAGTGCCTTACACAAGCTATTAGCAGACATCTCTTGTAGAAACGTATACCCACAAGTTTTTATGTTGAACCTTTCCCAATCACTCTCATGGATATCGTCTGGTCTTGTTTCTTTCAAAACTAGATCCAAATCTAGCATATACATTGCATCCTTCATATCATCATGCCATGTCAAATTATTTCAATTCATCAAAATTTTCAATATCTACTTTTTCATTTGTGATTGTAGGTTTTAACCTAAATTCTGCCATCTTTCCACATAATTACATTTGCAAATATTTAGACAAGATCTGTGAAAGATTGAATTCACACCATAGTCTCACTTAGACTTTGGGCTTCCTTAGGAACAAAGTTCCTAGGAAATGCTGGATTTGTTCAAATTGTGTCAAAATAATAACTCCTTAGACGGAACTTCCAATGTGATATTCCGCATATTGAGCTTCTTGAACATATTTTAATTGTCAATACCAAGAACAATTGATGTGGATGGATCGCCACGCCATTAACCACGAGCATACTTATATAAGAACTAGTTGATACCAATTGTTGTGCCAACACACCAAATAATGCAACAAGTAGAATAACTAAAGGCTAAAAAAGAAAGAGAACACAAGAAATTTAACGAGGTTCAGTATAAATACCAACGTCCTCGAACACCGTAGAAACACTTCCACTGAGCCAAGAGAATCACAAACTTTGAGCCACAAAACAATTTCCTAAGAAATTGGCCAAAAGTAACACCCAAGCACTCTGGCAATACTAAATACTCAAAGTAGAAAGGGGGAAAGGTGTAAATATTACAAAGAGGGGAAAACCCTTTTATAGGCTAGGCGGTAAAAGCAAAACCCACTTTTTAACCGATGTGAGATTGCATATAAGACAAAATAACATACATGATATCAAATGAAGTTATAATTTTCTATTACATGTAGTAACTTTATAAAAATCTATAGCACAACCTAACTTATAATATTTATTTTATTTTAAGATTTACTGTTAAAAAATAAACAAAATTTTGATAAATAACTAATGAATATCATCCTCATCCTATGATATAAAGTTACAAGGAGGAAAGCACCAGAAATACTAATCCATGAGCAATTATCCTTAAGGGTGTTCTACACCTAGAACCCTAATGCCAACTGGTATGGGAGCTACTGACCCAAAGCTTGCTAAAGGGTTATAGAAAGCTTAAAAAAGTAAAACATTGCACCACTCCAAATACTCTGAGAGAAAGGCAATTTGCAAAGTAAATCTCATAAAGCTACTTAATTTGCAAGTTAGTTATAAAGGGAAGACCAACTAACACTCACTTAGTCAAGGGCTATATTTGTTTATTAACTATGAATTACATGCTACATTAAATGATTTGAATTGGAAATTTTCAGAATTATGAAAATGAAACTTAATTAGAATTGATGTCACAATTGAAATAATACTCAGGCCTAAATGCTAATCAGATTTAAAAGATGAATTAATTGAAAAATGACCTTAAAAATTGATTTTATTGTTTGAGGACAAAACAATATCCTTTTCTTTGTTTGAGGACAAACAAAACTTCAAGTTTTGGGGAGTTTGATGAGTCTAAAACTCATCTATTTCTAAGTCCATTTTTCAAGAATATTTTTGGTTTAAATGTTCAGTTTAATGCAAAATTATGGAGTTTTTTTACCCAAATTTGTTGTTTTGCAGACACATAAAGTAAATAAGAAAAATTCAGTAGAAAAAGGAGTAGAAATCATCATGTTTCAAAGAAAGGAGCCAATGTTGCAACATTGCTTCAATAGACTTCCAATGCCGCGACATTATGTGGAGAAAGTCCTGAAAATATGGCAATGTCATGACATCTCGCTGTAGAAGGAAAGAAGGCAATGTAAATGTCATGACATCATAAATGACCGTAGTCAAATTATATGTCCGCCATCTATCGCGGCGTAATTTCACCGTATCATGTCAACATCGATGAGGCGGAAGACCGTGATCGTTCAAATTGCACAACATTTATTCGATGTCATTACATTAGCCAAAGCTTAGCTGACCGAAACCATCACATAATGATGTCGCTGATATTTGATAGGTAATGTCGCCACATTCAATCAAGGCGTTCGAGTGGTGAGACAAGTCAATGTCACGAAGATCAACTAAAGACATTGGCAGAGGATCAAAGCATCCAGATCAAATGTCGCGACATCACAATAGAAATGTCGTGACATTAGCTTAATGGACCATACCTATAAAGGCAATGTTGCAACATCAATGAGTGACCAACATGTTAATGTCGCGACATCGATCGCAAGCAGCCTGAATAGTGAAATTAGTTCAATGTTGCGACATCGAACAAATATTGCGACATGAGTGAAGAAATTAAGAGAGAATTGCAAAACAACAAGATACAATGTGGCGACATCAACCTGAACTTAAATGACATCATAAAAGTGATAAAGTGCTAAGGGCATTAGTTCCAAAGAATGTCGATATTGGGCAATGTCACACACTAACTAAATGTTGCAAGACAAGAATAGTAGTGTCAATGTATTAATTAACTAATATAAATAATGAATCACCCATGTCACGACATCATCACAAAATGGACTTAACACTGGAAAATGAGAAGTGTCAAATAGATTTTTTTTGATGTGGCGACATTAGTTGTAACCCACGACATCAACTACTATGATGTCACGACATCATCACTACATCACCAGACAGTAGCAACTAGGGTAGGAATTTTAGGCTTTTTGAAGTACATGATTCTCGCCTCGTTTTCAGGGGCCAAGACCCAGGCCTATAAATATAAGCTTTTGGGGAGTAGTGTGCAGGTTCCAACGGCTTTCATCAAGTCTTTATGCTTTTTGGGAAAGTTAAAGTCTCATTGTATATATTTTTATTTTTTATTATTTTTCTTTCTTTTATTTTAGTTGTTTCTAGATTCAGATTCGTTTAAGACTATAGCAGTGATCTGAACTGGAATTCTGAGCTGGTGTTCATGTAAATCGAGTTTCATTTTTGTCTGAATTTAAATGAAATCTGGAATTTATTCTAAAACCCATTTTGCCTCATTTTGATTGCAATCTAAATGAATTCGTTTAATCAACTAGTCATTGTGATTTATGATCCAGATTTGAAAGGGTAAGCCCCTTTTGGGAAGAATGTTTTGTTAGGATTATTGTTTGTAAGAGTTAATTTTGTTTTGGTTGAGAAAATTGGAGTGATTTAACTGGTATTACTCCTACATTTAATTGTTCTAAAAATCGTTTGATCTGCACATGAGGCCTCAAACTTAAAATCAACAAAATTTATATACCCAGCCTCCTACTACTCGCCGTAGTCAAGCTACTGCAAGATAGTGGTCTACTATCAACACCTGGGATGGGTTTTCAATCCTAGGAACATTTTCATAAGTGCACGAAGGTAAGACTTTCTATTTGGACTTTTTGGATTTTTCAAAAACAGTGTGATGAGTTTGAAAATTGATTAACTGTAAAAACTGAAAATGAAGTGTGGAAAGTTAACTTTGAAGATTTAGGTCACTAACTTGCAACTTTAGGGCAAACAAGTGTCCTCTAAGTTTTATCCTCGTTATGACAAGCAACCTATAGTCCCAAACTCCATAACCTGATCTATGTTTAACTAGCAAACCTCAATTCCTAAAATCAACTCCTATTTGAGTCAACACAGTGACATGCATCTACGGCCCTTTCAGCTTTGAAACCCTAACATTAAATATCATCTCGCAGGCTCAGAAGACCATCTAATGAACCACGCGGCATCTAGCAATAAGTATGCATCAGATCCCTAAGCATGGTAAGTATTGGCCAAATTAATAATATCCAATGCTATTCAACCATATTTTGAGGAAGATAGGCCATAAACACTGCACTGTGAGCTTTTAATACAAGAAGACAACCTGCATATGCCCCACCACCAAGCTAGCTTCCTTTATCTTCAAATAAAGAGGCTTAGCCAAGCATCTCTTGAGTTGTCATCCTCAAGAGGGGTGTTTGGCAGCCAAGAAAATAAGGGAAAGAGGAGAGAGAAGAGAGAAAAGCAAAACCCTAACTAAACTACGAGACAAAAATAAAAACTTACCAAAAATTGTTTCTTCAATTTCTTGCTTAGGGTTACAAAATGGGAGGGGGCTTATATAGGCAACTTAATGTATGAAAATACCCACAAAGCCTAAATAATTTGGCTAATTTTAGGACAAGAGAGTAATACACTAAAATTGGAAGTCTGGCCAGACACTACAAAGCATGACAAGGCGCGACTTCGCTTGCTCAAAAATTTCGCTAGCTAACGAAAATTTCGCTAGCTAGCGAAATCACCAAGAGATAGCGAAAATGCAAAATTTCGCTAGGCAGTGGTGATTTCGCTAGCTAGCGAAATTTCGCTAGCTTAGCGAAATTTATGTGAGAAGCGAAAATGTAAAATTTCGCTTAGAACAAGGCCTAGCGAAATTCCCCGTGTCTAGTAAAATTGGTAATTTCGCTTAAGAATTTTCACTAAGGCTGCGAATTTTCGTAATCCCAAATAAATTTTCGCAATCTTAGCGAAATTCCTGGATTTTGGCCGATTCATCACGCATTGCTTCCAAATTCTCCACTCCGCATTGATTTTTCTTCATTTTGCCTTCATTCTCCTCTTTGATTTATGGTTTGTTTTGATGGTCGACAATTGAGTTCACCTTCATGATTCATCTTATATCTCGATATTGAACTCCCAAAGTGCACGCAAAACCTCGCAAACAACTAAAAATACCCTCTAAACTAAGAGATAAGCGATACTAAGAAGACTTAAACACTTCAATTGGCATAAATGACATGATTAGCGCGCAAAAAGCACTCAAAACCTATCTAAAATAGGGTTCAAAATAGCACTTTTTGGGCACTAATCAGTGTTTGGTATCCAAAAAGAGTTGTATCATTGTTCTGATTTCCAGGAATCCACATGAGTGACACAGAGTTGAGACCACTTGAGAATAATGAGCGTTGACATGTGGATACATTTACACTAATATTATATGAACAAATGGACTTTTGGGATTACCTTGATATATCACTAGTGATGATCTAACCTTTGCTTTCAAGGCTCTCTCTTGGGTGACAATAGCAATGTGTGCGCGAGGCATAAGATCCACTTACTGATCTAGCAACTTAATCCCGAGAGGTTCACCTCGATTGAGAGGAATAACTTCAACCCAGTGTTAGCAAAGATTCTAATCAATGGAAGAAGAAATTCTTTTCCAATTGATGGATGAGGTATCTCTTATTTTGGAGAGAGCTTGCAATTTCCTATCCATGGGAGCAAGAAATTTCTAGTCCTAAGAAATGACTGTGAAGTACCGAGAAGGAAAAATAGTCAGATCTTAAAAGAGGAACAAATCTTACAAGTAACTTTTCAGACCCATTGTCTAGAGATAGAAATGTGGTAATCTGAATAGTGAAATGTATAGAGCTAGGAGAGATCCATTTCTATACTAATCTATTCTTGGACAACTCCAAGGTTCACATTCATTACTATCTTAATTGAACTTTAAAAGTGATGGACCACAAATAATCGTTTTCTTCCCATGTGTTTCGCCAAAGTAGATCTCTAATCATGTAGTTTAGAAATTTCATTAATGGTTTATATTCTTTCATTTTTTTTACTTAAAAGCAACCTATCTAGAAACCGCCGAAATTCAACAAGAAGAATCTTTAGTAGTAATGTCACGCCCCCTAACTCGACCCGACTCGATGGCTGGATCAGACCCAAGGACGCGGACCACTAAATCCATTAATCTGTAAAATGCATTTCATATACTTATTTTCAATGGGATATTTAATATCCATTCCATTTAAATCATATTTATGTATGTTTGAAAATATGATATCATTACTAATACGCATTATATATATATATATATATATATATATATATATATATATATATATATATATACATATACATCAATCATGGTAGAGAGCCCATCATTTGCTCAATTCCCACATTTATACAAGATGACATTTCTTGCCCTTTTTATATCATTTACAAAACATTGTAGTTCATGTCTAAACGTAAGTCAAAATAGACTCTTCCCATGAAGATTTAAACATCTTTGTTTGCAATACAAAACAATTACATGATTTTTTTTTGAAATGAAATGTATGCATGAGATTGAGCATTTACTTATACTCCGCACGATTTGACGACAACTTCGAGCTCTACGGTCTTTGATCTTGCCCGTATTAACTCGGTACCTGCGCTTAATAAAACAATGTGCTAAGCATTTTCATGCTTAGTAGTTCTATGGATTTCATCCCTCATTTCCAACTGCTAATAAAATATGTATCTTTTCGAAAAACAACATTTTGGCACATTTTCAATGTCAATGCAATAAACAATATATATGTTAATTTTTCATTCAAAAACCTAAATTATGCATTTCACACATTTACTTATAAGTTTGCCCTTAAACTAATTTCTAATCCATGAATTTTGTGCATAGGATAACTGGAATCACTTATCACCCGCTAGGGCCGGCAGCGCATAAAATCATTTAATAACATAAGACGACATCCCACCTGGCTGGACCATATTTACAAATTCATTTTGTGTACACTACCGATACTTTCCCGTTGGGCTACTGATCGGTCTGCAACTATAAATAATTTAGTTCGTAGTACTGCTACATTGACCCTTAATGGTATACTAGTCTATCCTTAACTTGAATATGACAGATATCATTCTCTTAAGGGCATTAATACTTAGTCATAGTAAATTACAATATTGTATATACATATATACCCCAATAAACACATTTTGATGCTCATACAGTTTTCATGGCAATCTATTTGCAATCAATTTCCCAATCACTTAAAACAAATTTGTTTATGGTTAAAAACAAATCACATTTAGTTTTCCCACGTAAGTCATTTCGGTTTTTGACAAATCTAATACAAAGTTGCAATAAGAAAAGAAATGAGAAGAACAAACCAAAAAGGTTGTCACCCTGAACTTCTATAATTAGAATCCGATTCACTAAGCTCTCTCACCACCCCTAATCCATCACAAACAGAGAAAAATATCAATCGTGCATGGTAGTGTTTTTGGTTAGGGTTGATTTCTACCTGATACACCTTCACTTGTAAAATTTTCTAGGAACAAATGAGGCATATTTTACCCAACTTCCTTCAATTCCATTGTTCCTCTATAAATATATTTTATTCAGAAATTGTAATCATCCAATTCGGAGCACCGAAACTCAAGATATATTCTAAACCACTGGGACTACTCTATTTTCAAAATAGAACCAGAATTTGCCCAAAAATAGAGCTTCACTTTGATGAATTTGTGGGTCTAATGGGGTCAAATTTTGAATACACTTATTTCAAAAAACTTTGTTCTCCTAGAAGTCTAGTTTACCTAAAAATTTGAATCACTCAATTTGGATGAGTGAAACTTAACTTATGGCCTAAATACCAAAACTGTCCCAAAACACCAAAATTCTGTACTTAAACCAGAACTCGTAATTTGTTCGAAAAACAGAGCTTCACTTTGACAAATTTCTGGGTCCAATGGGGTCTAAATTTGAATACACTTATTTCAAAAAAATTGTTCTCCTAGAAGTCTAGTTTACCCAGAAATTTTAATAACTCAATTTGGATGAGTAATGGCCAAGTTATGGCCAAAACAAAACATGGGTTTTGGAAAATTTTTTACAGCTTCTTCCCTAAAACTCAACCATTTCCTTTATACAAAAATTCCTCAAAACCATTCTTAATCAAATCAATAAGGCTGCTTGAACTCAAACTCAAACATATATATACTGAATCATGGTTTTACCAATCCAAACACAGTCAAAGAGGGAGTTAGGAGGGTTCCTAACAAGCAAATGGGTGAATTCATACCTTACTTTCTTCTTAAAACCTTCCATTCAAGCTTCCTTTTTCTTCTCTTTTCTTGGAAGACTTTGAACAAATGGAGAACAATCACCAACAATGGCTCTTCTCAAGAACCCATAATCCTAGCTCTCTCCCTTTTCCAAAACGTGAAAATATCCATTATAAGACCAATTTTTGGTCTTATCCCCTCATCCATTACAAGGCCTTGTTTGGCTATCTCTTTTTGGCTTTCTTTCCTCATTTTTGCATTAAAGCCCTTCATTTCTATTTCATTTGCACCACAACTTATCACATTTCTACTTTGGCATATACACTTCTTCATTTATGGCCTTTGGGTCCTCATTTTGACATTTTACCAATTTAACATTGACTCTTGTATTAAATCCTTGTATTAAATCCAGTTTTATTTTTATTTTTATTTTTTTTCACTTAGCATTTAACTTCCAAAAAATTCAAATTTAACTTGTTTTATACACTAAACATATCATTAAACTACTAGGGCTTAATTTGGGGTGCACTAATCCACTATGCGAATTGTCAAATAAAAAACCTCTATGTTTATCACTTAAAACCAATAAAATGTCGAATAAATCAAAAAAAAATTTATAATGGCAAAAAATGCTATAAGGTAAAATAATAAAATGAAGATGCTATTTTTGGGAAATTACAAGTAAGGGTAGTTAATCTTTAAATTCTTTTAATCGATCCTCATGGGAATGATATTTGGACTTAAAATCTACTATATTACTTGTTTGACCTGTGCACTTGCAGTGATCTAGACCAAACCAATTTTCAAATGAAACAATCTAATTACTTTGTCAAATTTTGTCCCAACAAGTTTTTAGTGCCGTTGCCGGGGATTGATATGAAAATGGAGTTTAAGGATTAATATTCTTACCAAAGAGAATTGCTAGTTTGGATATTTTTCTTTTTACTTTTATAAAAGATTTTCAAAAATAGTTTTAAATGCAGTAGCTGAACCAACTACTAATCTTTAATGAAAATACATCATGATATATTTATGTATCTACTGATCTTATTTGATTTCAGTGTGTTTCCATCTCAGGAAATCCTCACATGCATAGAAAACCATAATTAGAACTGGTGACATTGGACACTGAATTGGAAAGGACATTGAAAAATATGAAGAAAGTCATATTTGCTGAAACAGTGGTTATGGCAGAGTAGAGGGAGATTGTGAAACCCCGGAAAATGGCTCAGGGAAGCCTAGAAAATTCCCTAGAGCTCGGATGACGAAACAGACTACTCGTTGAGTCTGTCTCACGAAAACAAATAACTCAGAAAAGTTTCTCCAAATTCCTAGGTAGTGAGAATTCTTTATGAATTTTTGAAATTAGGTGTCTAGTAACCCTATGAACGAGATTTTCTTAAAAATATCAAGAGTTAGGAAATAACTGGAATTAAGTTCATTTAAAATGAATTGAACTGAAAAGAAATAAATTGTTTCGGGACAGAAATGAACCCGGACGGGTCATGGACACGTGGAGCGAAGTGGGCCCTGCGTCCAACTTAAGATAAGAGAGACAAAAAAAAAAAGAAGGAAAAGAAAAAAAAAGAAATGCTCAATTTTAGGCTGGAACCGGCAGTGAGTGAGGAAGGCGTGAGAGAGTGAGAGGGGAGAGAAAACTTCTTCCTTCTCTCTACGATCTACGGAGATCGGGTGGTCGGAATCCGTCGAGCCAAGATTTAAAGTTCATCTACTTGACGAGGGCTACGCGTGGGAACCGACAACACGCAGTTTCATCGAAGATTCGAGTTTGGAGAATAAAATCTAGTGAGAGAAGCTTTACCTTCTCTCTAAGATTTACGGCGATCGGCGGCTCGGTTTTCGTTGGACCAAGACTTAAAGTCAGAGTACTTGTCGAGGGCAACATGTGGACACCAAAATTAATAATTTTCGTCGAAGATTTGAGTGGAAGTTTGTGAAAGCCTTGGGTCTCGGGTCTTCGGGACTCCAAAAAGTTTCGTCTTCTCTCCAAGAGGTAGGGAACCTTCCCACTCGGGTTTATATTTCATCTAAATGTTGTTTTGGTCTTGGTTGAGCCCTAGGGGCTATGCCATGTTTATGGCTGAATTGTGGACTCAATTGGGATGGGTTTGTTACCGGGTGAAAGGGTTGTTTCCGAGATGAGTTTGGGTAGAAAAAATAGCATGTACGAGAGCTTTAAAGGACTTCGGAAAGCATTTTCAGGCTCACGTCATGCCCAGCCATCTGCTCATACGAGCTCCACTTCCTGGACACAACCAAAACTTCTTACGTCCGGGAGTCTCGTGTGCTATTAGACCATGGAAGTCTCTTGAGTCTAGAATCCATCCATATATAGCTTGATAAAATTTGAACTCATATTCAATCTGAAATTTATGAAAAACAGTAGGCCCTGCTGGTGCAAAGGTCGCATTATTCATACAGAGGCCTCCAACTTTGACTACCATAATCTTCTTGTTCGAAATTGCTTAGTGTTCTCTTGGACTCTATGGAAAGCTCTTGGAGTCTAGAATCTTACCATATGATTTTTAATGGCAATTGGCGCTCACATCATTGTTTAAAAATTGATTGTTACAACAAGTGTGTTAATTATTGGTTGTGTGGATGTGAGGAGTTGTGTGCTGAAGTGGCCATTACATGGAGGTTGTAGGCTATCTTAGGTGCCTGATATGCCATGAATTAGCCTAGGAAATGAGGTGTGTCATTACTTTCCTAGGTAGTGACTTGATTAAATGTTAACATGTGTTTGTGTGATTGATTGAAATGACATTTCTTGGTTAAGAGGTGTCATGCTTGGATGTAATATGTGTGCTCTAACATATTGGGTTTGTGATGTGTTTTCGTGTGGACATGGCTATTGCATGGTATATTGTAGGCTAGTTAATGGGCATTATGTGCCATGATGTAGCCTACGGATTTGAGTATGACATTACTTGTCTAAGTAGTAGTTGGAATGATGTTGATGCATGCTTGTTTGATGTGTTGACATGAATGTGATAAATGTTAGTATGACTGCATGTATATTAACGTTTAATGAATGTGTGGACTTTTGTTTGCATTAGACATGAGTATCCATGGTACACGGTCTAGTGTACGATATAAGGTGTCCATGTAGAGGTCTTTATACATTAGGCATGACTTAGAGTGCAATGGCACAATTGCATTGCATGGGTGCACAAGTACATCGCATGAAATGGGTGTGAGTGCATAGGAAAATCAGCATTGTGTTTAGTGTTGATGTTGGTTTCGATCTAGGGACAAAGTCCTAAAAGGTCGCTTGAATGATCGGAGGTTGCCTAACATACTTTTGAACAAAGCGGTTTTATCGGAGGGTTATCCACATAATTATTATCGGAGTATGTCCAAAACAATAAAATTGATATACATCGGAGGGTTGTCCACACAATATCAATCATCGAAGTATGCCTAATTGATATACATCGGAGGGTTGTCCATAAAATAGATTATCGGAGTGTGTCCACTATTTATATCGGAGTGTTGTCCATGGGTAGACACAAATGCCTTTGTTTGAAACACTCTTATTCATGGAAAATGGTTCGAGGGAGCCTGAGGACTACATATGGGGCGATGTCGTGGTCTCATTCATGACAAGTAGGATTCTGTACTAGGATTGCATGTCCTAGGTTTGTGTGTGCTGGTTGTTTGACCATCCATGTACATTAGGGTGGGGAATAGCCCGTAGGACTTATCTCACCGCGTTAGCTCACCTGTCGTGGACCTCCCTTTCGTGCAATGTGATATGTGCAAAGCAGAGTGGTGCTCCTTAGAGGCCAACATTCTGAAGTAGGCCGGATTGTGGTCTTGATCCATGTTTTGTATATTATATTAGAACAAAATAGTTTTAATATAATGTTTTGTGTTAAGAGTGATGTAATAACTCTTGGTGGCTTCAGTGATATAGGTTGTATTTATATGGATAAATGGGCCCTACGTGACCATTTTTACTCGTATGTGGACCTAGTGTGGTCGTTGTATAATATTGGGACAGGTTGCCATGTGATTGCATAGGTTGCATTTTTGTAGGAGCCTCGCATGCTGAGACTTGCACGATTACAACTCGGTCCCGGAAAAAGGGACTCAATGGTGTGGTGTCAGGTTACCCATCATCCTCGAATCTTCCGCGGGTTGACAGGTTGTCAACGGACCTCTGGGATTTAGGGCGTCACAAAGATAGAGTAGCAGATTCCAACGGAGGAAGTTGATAGACCTCAAGGGCAAAGAATTATGGAAGATTTTTGGAAACATGTTATCAAAGATGATTATTCAGTAGTCAGGCAACCTGCAATTGAAGCAAACAACTTTGAGCTTAAGCCTGCATTGATCACCATGGTCTAACAGAATTAGTTTACTGGTCATCCTAGTGAAGACCCCAATTGACACACCCCCACCTCACCAAAGAAGCAGATGCCTAGCCACTCTACGTAACCCCCAAATTACTTACAACGATTAGAGAATCCTATGAAGCGAAGCTGTGTTGCTTGCTGAAAACCCGTATAAAATTTTTTTCTTTTCTAAACTTGTAATTTTATAAAATCTCGGCAGCATAATAGCTGCATACAGGACATATCCCAAAACCTGTATATACAGTTTACACTTTTAAAACATGGCAACCAACAACACTTCTTTAAACGAGCCTCAGACTCATCACATTTTCATAAACCAAAACTATGTACATACATATACACAACTATACAAGTTCCAAGTATTTTCTTACAAAAGTTAGTTAATACAACACTTATACTAGAAGTCAACTTAATATTTCCCAAAGAACCACAGGCCTGCATCCGGAAAATAGTTTTTGAAATAGGAAAATAATGAGCTAAACGAGCTCGGGCGGAGTGTATGCTTTATAAAATGCTTGCTTTTTCTGAAAAAAGTCTCAAAACTGTAAAACTACCTTTTACAAAACATTTTCAGAAAACCTTACTTGCTTTGCTATAAAAGTTTCTAAAACTTTTAAGAAACGACTTTCTTGCTTTGCTTTAAAAGATTCTAAAAACTTTTCATACTATGATTGCTTGCTTGCTTTACAAGTTTCTAAATTTTTTTCATAATATGCTTCCTTGTTTGCTTTAAAAGTTTCTAAAAACCTTTCATAATATGCTTGCTTTCTTACTAGTGGTTAATTTTTAAACTGTATGAAAAATGCTTATAAATAAAGATCAACCACTGGAGGCTTTTCTTGCTTGTTGTACCTTAGTAAACATGAGAAACCTGGGCCCCAATCGTGTCGGGCGAAGGACTCCAGTCCACATCACCTTTCCAAGAAATATGGTGGAAAGACCGTATCTACGTCACCATATTCTAGCTAGCGCTAACCCTATATACCCCAAAGACGTACACAACCTCCCCATTATGCGCCATAATGTGACATGAGCTAAGTTTGCCAACCAGGCAAATCTAAAATGCAATTAAATCATGTCCTAACTTCAATGTGCACGTACGGAATACCTCTGATCAGTATGCTTGCTTAAACTAGGGATTTTTTTAAGGATTGATTTATAAAAATATAATTTTTGCTTGCTTAAAATATGGTTTAACACTTTAAAACCATTGCTTGCTTGAAATATGGTTTAATGCTTTAAAACCATTGCTTGCTTGAAATATGGTTTAATACTTTAAAACCATTGCTTGCTTGAAATATGGTTTAATAATTTAAAACCATAACATACCAGCGTAAAACGATTTATAAACAATACACTAGTATTTAAAAATAGAGTTTAGAACACTCACCTTTACACATTCGATGTATTAGACCACACACGTCAGCACAACCAAGTAATTTGCACACTTGGTGCTACAATTAAAATTTTCATAAAATATGTGGGTACCAAATAATATTCACAGGTATATGGCTAGATTCTAGACTCAATGGACTTTCCATAGAGTCTAAAAACACCCGAAAACATTTCTGAAAATTCTATCCGACTATATAAATACAATCTTGAAATTTCAACCCAAACTGTTCGAAAACAGTCCCGAAATTCAACCCGGACTGATGAAAACAGTCCCGAAAATTCCTAAACCCAGTCCAAAAATTTTGGGACTGAAATTTAAGGCATCTCATGACCTCTGAGAAATTTTCAAGCCATTACATAGCCTTTAGGCTAGAAATAACACACGTAGGAAAATTCCCTATCTCTTGGAGTTTGACGAAACACTGTTTTGGTGTCACGTTGCAAATTTTCCATCCCCGTAGACCAACTTTGCATTTTGCTCGACAAAAATCTATGTCTAATTTATAGATCTTAGAGAGAAGTTTCTCTTCTAAATCTCTCCTCACTCTCTTTCCATCGACAACCTTTTGTACCGCCTTTTTCTTTTGATTTTATCTTTTTTTGCTTAATTTTATTTATTTATTTATTATTATTATTATTCTTATTATTTGATACATAAATCTATATTGCTTCATTCAGTCCTGCTTCATTCGAAACAATTTATTTCTTTTCAGTTCACTTTATTGTAAATGAACTTAGCTCAAATAATTTCCCGACTTCTGAGATTTTCGTAAAAATTTCGTCCTTGAAGTCATTGGCGACTTATCACCCAGAAATTTATAAAATATTTTGAGTGTCTCAAAATTCGACGAAATTTTTCTGGGTCACTAGATTTTCATGAGACGAATTTAACTACCAAATCTGCTTGGCCATCCGAGATCTAGAGAATTTTCTAGGCTTCCCTAAACCATTATGACAATTTATTATTATTATTATTATTTAGAAATTCCAACATTTGTACTTTCACCCCTCCACTTTCCTTAATTGCAAAAGTGCCACAATGCTTTGAAAACTTTACAATTTCATCCTTAAAAACAACTTCCAAAAATACTACTATGACACTCAACTAATTAAGGAAGCCCTTGATGCACATATGTGACCCTACGGTTACACGTACCGTACACCCTCTTGGGATGGGGCATTACGAATCCTCCCTCCCTTAGAACATTTCGTCCTCAAAATGAACAAACTAAACTCAAAGGAACGGAAAATAATTCTCAATCGTAAAATAGTTGGAGGATATTGACGGCAGACCGGTTTCGCCCTGTAGCCGCCGTCCCATGATTCCACAAGACTTTAAATAAAGGGGAATTACCTTACCCTCAACACTTCATTCCTTGCGATCTACAATCCGCACGTGCTTCGTTAGTAATAGTGCCTAGGCCTATCAGATGGACATGGTATTTCGACCATTTATAAGAATTAATTAGCTATGATGATTCGTATTTGTTATATATAATGTCCTTGAATAATATTATTAATTATTCTAAATGTCCCTAATCAGTTATTGTTATGGGAATAACAATGAATTAAGATTAGTATAAAGTTTGATTGATATTCATGGGATGAATATGTGTGTATGCGAGGATACAAATCAAATTTATATCTATTTGTCGAGAACAAATATCGACATAACGGCCGTGAGATTAATACATGGATCAAAGTCATGTTAATCTCAATAGTTGTGTCATTAAACTTTGACCTGAGATTACTATAGTTCTCAACAACATAAGGAATATTGTGCTTTGATATAATCAAACGTTGTCTTTAATCGATGACTATAAGGGTTATACTTAACATAATAAGAATTATGTGAAAGCGAAGGATATATAATTAAAACTGAATTTGTCCCTCTTATTATAAGAGGAGATATCTTCTGGTCCCCGACAATTGAGACCGAGAAATGCATGGTCGTGTTCAAACGAATTGATGGAGATCACAGTCATTTGTTTAGTCACCTAATCTGGGTTTCTGGTAATCAAAGATAGAATCCAGATAAGGTCGACTTTGTCCATGCCTTACCCTATCAAGATATCATGAGACAAAAGGATTATGTCATTAGCTATATTAAGGTTAACCCGATCATGAGCTTTCATTTAACTTGGGTAGTCATAATGTCTTGCTAGAGGCCACTATGACTTGTAGGATCAAATGTGATTTAGGCCTACCGCCAATGTTAATTGAACCCATAGGTCGCCACATTAAGAACGAATAATAAATCTGCTTATGGTTTTTCACTGTAGTAATCTAAAATGATGAGATTATTTTAAATTACAAATAACAATTAGTTGCTATTTAAATTCAACAATTTTGAGAAAGTTTAAATTTGTGAAACTAAGTTATGTCTTGAATCTGCTATGTTTTTGTGAATTTAAATTGTTATTTAAATTGAATTTAATTTTGAGAAAATTTAACTGAAACGGTTATGTCTTGAATGGTTATGTTTTGTGAATTTAAATTGTTATTATTTAAAAGAGTTTTAAATATATACAATATAAAATCTCAAGCTTTTGACTTAAACCCTAGCAGACTTATATAGATATATATGTGTGAAACATATTTTGTAGTAGTCGCCTTTTACCTGTAGAACAAACTAAAACAGTAGAGAAAGAAAAGAAACCCTAATTTCGTTTTGAGAAGCATTCAATCGAACTAGCTCAACAAGATTGTTTATTATTTGTTCGTGTGTGGATACTTGTAGAGGGTGGTCGCTTTTCAGAAAGGCAGCACCTTTGAAGATCCGAATAAACCAAGACGCAGACTTTGAAGGCTTGATGAATCGATCTACAAGAGGTAAGTTTCATTTACCCTTCCTTCGGTTTTTTATGAAATGCATGTGATCTTTGGTGGCTTAAGGGATAAAATTTTTTAAATTCCGCTGCATTTATGTTCCAATCGTATTGATATTCAAGCAGTAACCCAACAGCTCTCATAAGTCATGTTCTTTAGCCGTGACCTAGTCGCTTCTCCCAAGACATGTGAAGGATCCGGGATGTATTTCCTATCGGCTACACAGTAACCTGAATCCTGATAACTCGGGTAACTTCAACCCAGAAGCTATCGGGCCACACCTTGCTCACAATCTCATAAGGTCCTATAAATCTCGGACTGAGCTTGCCTCGCCTCCCAAATCTCAAAACACCCTTCCAAGGGGAAATCTTCAAGAATACCCGATCACCTATTTCGAGCTGCAAGTCTCTGCGACGGTTGTCTACATAACTTCTTACCAACCTCATCCCAGCACACTGGAGTCCTATATTTTCTACCATATAGCACCTCAAATGGAGCCATCTCTATACCGGTCTCGATGAAGGTTGTTATGTTTAACCCATCGAGCTAAATGGAGTATCCCAACCTCCTCAATTCCATCACACGAGCTCTCGAAAGATATCCTCTAACGTCTCGAATGGTCCTCTCTTTGACTCCAAGCATTTGTCCGAGGATGAAATGTCAGGTTTAAATGAAGGCGAGTACCTAAAGTCAAGCAAACTAGGCCAAAACTTGGATGTGAACTTCGATCTCGACCAAACTATCAAACTAAACCCCATGAAGTCTCACTATCTCATCCACATACAATCAAGCCAACTTTTCCAAAGAATCCCTCAACATTAACCGGCGTAAAAACAAGGTACTTTACAATTGATCAATTATCACCCATATAGCATCATGTTGTCTCCGAGTCCATGGAAGACCCAAGTGTCACGTAATCCATAAGGATCTCTCCCCATTTCCATACCTAATAGGGAGAATCAGATCTTCCCCACGCGCCTCCGCCACTCGCCTTCACCTGTTGACAAGTTAGGCATCTAGAGACGAAACCTGCTATCTCTTTCGTCATCCCATTCCACCAGCAATGTTCTTTCAAAGTCCTGTACATCTTAGGCATCTAGAGACGAAACCTGCTATCTCTTTCGTCATCCCATTCCACCAGCAATGTTCTTTCAAAGTCCTGTACATCTTGGTACTACCTGGATGCATAACATAAGCAGATGAATGTGCTTCTTCCATAATGTCTCTCTTCCGCTTGCCATACTCTGGCACACACATTCTCTACCCTTTCACTATCATGCCGACATCTCTGATTTGAAACTCGCTCTTTCCTTTTCTATCTCTTCCTTGCTTAATCATTTGTGGATCCCGTAATTGCCCAAATTTTGAATATGATCTAATAGAGAGGTCTAACATGAAATGTAGCTAACAATGCTCTTGAATCCTCAACCTCCAATATCACCCTTAAAGCTCTCAGATCCACCAACAGTGGAAAATAACCTTATCTCATATGAGACAAAACTCTCTGGCCGCCTACTCAAGGCGTCTGCTACGACATTAACTTTTCCTGGATGGTACTCAATAGTACAATCAGAAAGCCTCTAATCAATCTGGGGTTTCATCTTCTTTGCCTTAGGTTTAATCCTTCTAGGTAAAAATATATCAAGACTCGATGATCTCTGGCAAAGATCTTGCAAGGAGCACCATATAAGTAATGCCTCCATATCTTCAGGGCAAAACACGACCGGGCCGCAAGCCTAAGTAGTGTAGGTACCTTCTCATGTTTCTTCACCTGCCTAAAGGCATACACAATCACCCTAATACTGGGCATCAAAAATAACCATACTCTCACAGAAGCATTACCGAAACCACAAACCCATATCTCCCATCGGGAAAAATAGAACCTGAGCTGAAGCACCCACCCTTCAACCTCGAAACTCTATTGACAAGCATCTACCCAATCATGCCATACATATTTCCTTGTCAACTTGGTCATTAGGTCGCTTATCCCGAGAAACTCTTCAACAAACTTCCATATAATACCCGCCTAAACTGGAAGCTTGACCTCCGATTACATTCTTTGGCGGTTTCCAACTTACTACAACTTCATTTCTAGGATCCACACTACCCTCTGGCCGAGATCACATGACCTAGGAATGTCAATTGGCTGCTTCAAACTGCACTTGCTCAACTTGGCATACAACTGCCGCTCCCTTAGGGTCTGCGCCTCAGATGCTTTGAATGTTCCTTTGGACTACCTAAATACACTAGGATATCATCGATAAAGACTATGACGAACTTATCCAAATACGGATGGAATACCCGGTTCATCAAATCCATAAACGCTGCAGGGGCATTAGTCAAACCAACTACAAGATCACCGTAAACCTCAAGGCAATGCCCGTGAGCGTGTCCCGAATGCGCCTTAGGAACAACACTCTCCCGCACTCAACTGATGATACCCGACCTCAAATCTATCTTGAGGACACCTCGACCCCGAGTCGGGATCAAATAACTCATCGATCCTAGGGAGTGCGGATATCGATCGTGGACGTAACTCTATTCACCGCTTAATCTATACACAACTGTAAACTTCCATCTTTCTTTTTCACGAAGAGAACTAGAGCTCCCCATGGGGATATGCTCAGCCGAATGAATCCCTTACTCAACAACTCTTCCAAATGAGCCTTAAGCTCCCTCAACTCTACAGGAGCCATCCTATAAGGAGGAATAGAAATGGGCTTAGTCCTTGGGATCAAATCAATGGTGAACTCCACTTCTCTATCTGGAGTTAATCTTGCAATATCATTTTGGAATACATCAGGGAACTCTCTAACAATTGGAATCTCATCCACTAGAGTCCCCTCCTTCCCTGTCTCCACCATATAAGCCAGATAACCCTGATAACCCTTACGCAACATTCTTTATAATCGCATGGCGATCATAAAGATAACCTTGTGTATTCCCCCGAACTTCACCTCTCCACTTCCCCACTATGCAACTTTACTTCCTTTTATAACAATCTAGTGTGCCTCTATGGCGAGATAGCCAATCCATGCCGAGAACTATATCAAAATCCTCATATCTAGCGCGCCACAGAGATCCGTCAGAACTCTTTCTGTCCCCAATCGTAACTCTACTTCATCTCCGACTACTATGTCTAAGACTAACTGGGATCTCCTATTGAAGGAACTCTGCACGACCCCCTAATGGTCGGGGTCTCATTTGGAAGCGATCTAAGAAAGGCCTGATGCAAATGGTCGCATGGCCTCGTCCACTCAATGGCTACGACGCGCTCAAGGATAGAAATACACTAAAGAACTACATCCGAGTCAGACCGTGATCATGCCGAGTCACAACATAAACTCGGGGCCCGAGCACGAGCCGCCCACATCCCCGACACCACTCCCTACTCCTACCACGGCCGCCCACCGCGGCCGCACTAGCCCTTGCTCAGAACCTCTCCCCTCGGCTAATCCTAAGTGCTCAACTCAAAAGCGGGGTAGCTAGTCGGCCACTCAGATGTTCCTGACCAATCAACTAAGGACATTCCTTAATGAAATGGCCTTCCTGGCCACAGTGGAAACACCTTGTACTATATCTCTTACACTCCCCAAAATGTCTCCTCCTACACATATCACGTGATCTGAGAATACTGGGTGCCATCATAAAATCAAAGCCTCACTCGATCCTCGACCAGAGGCACCCGACCCGACCTCACCGTAACCTCTACCCTTGCTTCTCTTTTTGCTGGACTGACCAGAGCTCTGTTGGGAAGCGCCTGGTGCACTCCTCTTACTTTCTTGCCTACTCTGATACATAACCGTAATACTTTTCTCAACCCTCAGAGCGGCCTTAACTAAATCCCAAATTTGTTCTGAGGAACCACAAACAAATGAACTCGATCCAAAATGTAATCCCGCTAAAATCGGCTTAATTTCAGACCTCTTACCACCGAATATATGGAACCAATCCGACTAGCTATAGAACCCTTCAGACTTTGATACCGAGACATGTTCTTCCGTTTAATATGAAGAACTCCTCAATCTTCGAACTTTGTGACTATGGAGGAAAGAATACACTGGGTGAAACTCTGTTGAAACTCTGTCCCATGACATACCATCAGATACCTCCTATCCACGACATCCCATCAATCCTTAGCCTTGTTTTTCATCAAAAAACCTGAAAAAAAGACCCTCTTCTCATCTGTGTAGCCTATGACTCTATAAATATTGTTTACTTTATCCAACCATAACTAGGCTACCTTCGATCACCATCGCCACATATGGCTTAGCATCAAACCTTGTGCTCTATAAACCTCCCAAGCTCTTCAGGAACCTCTTAGGGTGGTGGCAAAGGTGGCTGAGGCTACGACTACTGACGAGTCGCTATAGCTACTATTTGAGCAATCTGTGCCACATGCTTTGCAATAAACAATCTTAAAACTTGAGCTCCCTTTGGTGGCCCTATGTATGGTCCAACTCGATCCGGGCCGGAGCCGATTCATGGAGGCGGTAGTAGAACCAACTACGTGCTCATCTCTCTCAGGTACGGTACTACAGTACACTCGAAAACCTTTGAAATTGCTCTCCTAGGACGACCTCGATGTCCTTTTCCTGACATAGTGCTTTATTCGTAAAAATCAACTGTTTAGTACTTTGAAACACTTAATATGTATGTACTTTGAATATGAAAATGTGTGGTTTCCAATAGTGTAAAATAATGTATAAGAAAACTACGGGGCTTAATAACACAGGTTTCCTAAGATTCGGGCCCGACATTCTCAACTTGACACACCCCACTCCCTACTAAGGTGGTGTGTCACACTCCCATTTAACCCCCACTGCTACTTCCAACCACTAGAGAATCCCTCGTGAAGCAGCCATGTTGCTTGGTCGAAACCCGTATAAATTTTTTCTTTCTAAACTTGTTATTTTATAAATGACAAAGATAACAGCTGCATATAGGACATATCCCAAAACCTGTATATATAGTTTACACTTTTAAAACATGGCAAACAACAACACTTCTTCAAAAGAGCCTCAGGCTCATCACATTTTCATAAACCAATACTATTTACATACATATACACAACTATACAAGTTCCAAGTATTTTCTTACAAAAGTTAGTTAATACAACACTTATACTAGAAGTTAGGAGAATCCTAATATGTCCCAGTGTTCGACGTGCCTATATTTGGAAAATAGTTTTTAAAACAGGAAAATAATGAGCTAAACGAATCATGGAGTGTATGTTTATAAAATGTCGGCTTTTTCTCGAAAATGTCTCAAAACTCGTAAAACTACCTTTACAAAACATTTTCGAAACCTACTGCTTATAAAGTTTCTAAAACTTTTCAGAAATGGCTTGCTTGCTTTGCTTTAAAAGTTTATATAAACTTTTCATACTATGCTTGCTTGTTTGCTTTAAAAGTTTCTAAAAACTTTTCATACTATGATTGCTTGATTGCTTTAAAAGTTCCTAAAAACTTTTCATAATATGCTTGCTTGCGTACCAATGGTTGATTTTTTAAACTGTATGAAAAATGCCTATAAATAAAGATCAACCACTGGAGGCCTTTCTTGCTTGCTGTACCCTAGTAAACACGGGAAACCTGGGCCTCGACCGTGCCGGCAGAAGGACCTTGTGTCCCCATCACCTTTTCCGATAAATATGGTGGAAATACCTCGTGTCTACGTCACCATACTCTAGCTAGCGTGCTAACCCTATAGACCCCAATACATGCCACGGCCTCCTCTAATTTTCCATAATGCATGAGCTAAGTTTACCGACCAAACAAATCTAAAATGCAATGAAATCATGTCCTAACTTCACCATGCACGCACGAATACCCTCCATTGGTATGTCATAAACTGGGGATTTTCTTAAGGCCCGACGAGTAAAATATAATTTTTGCTTGCTTAAAGTATGGTTTAACACTTTAAAGCCATTGCTTGCTTGAAATATGGTTTAATAATTTAAAACATTGCATGTTTGAAATATAGTTTAATACTTTAAAACCATTATCATTAATATATTTTGAATAATTTAAACTATACACACATTTAAAAACTTACTTATAAACAATATAATTAGTATTTTAAAAGAGAGTTGAGAATAATCACTTTCCGTTACAGCAATTGAGCATGACTTCACAATTTCTCCCGCCTCTGCTATTACCCTACACATTCGATGTATTAGACCACACACGTCATCACAACCAAGCAATTTGCACACTTGGTGCTACAATTAAAATTTTCAGGAAATATGTGGGCACCAAATGCTATTTACAGGCATATGGCTAGATTCTAGACTAAAAGGACTTTTCATAGAGTTTAAAAACACCCGAAAACATTTCTGAAAATTATGTCCGGACTGTCCGAATACAATCTTGAAATTTCAACCCGAACTATTTGAAAACAGTCCCGAAATTAAGCCCGGACTGTCTGAAAACAATCTCGAAAATTCCAAAAAATACCTAAACTCATTCCAAAAATTTTGGGATTGAAATTTACAGCATCTCACGGCGTCTTAGAAAATTTCAAGCCATTACATATAGCCTTTAGGGTAGAAATAACACACATAGGAAAATTCCTCTACCTGGTTTAGATGTTCACTGCTTTAACACACTGAAGTCCCAGTCAAGATGTAATTCAACTTTGCCTTTTTCTTTGACAAAAATCTACGGTCTGATTTCCATAGATCTTAGAGAAAAGTTTCTCTTTCTAAAATCTCTCTCCTGTTTTCTTTCTCACGAGCAACCCTTCTGTCATCCCTTTTGATCATCTTTTTATTATTACATATATTTGGATACATAACTCATATTGCTTCATCTGTCTCGCTTTTGTCCCAAAAAAATTTATTTCTTTTCAGTTCACTTTATTGTAAATGAACTTAGCTCAAGTCATTTCCTGACTTCCAAGATTTTCGTAAAAATCTTGTCTTTGAAGTCACTAGCTTAATTTATCACCCGTAAATTCATAAAATATTCCTATCATCTGTATCTCTATGAAACCTTTAGGTCACACATCATGAGATACTTTGTGTCTTTAGTCAAGCCATTAGCATGAGACTTTAGAATTTTCTAGGCTTCCTCGAATTTATTATGGTAAATTTATACATATCATCCTTAATTTTAACATTTGTACTTTCACCCCTCCACTTTCCTTAATTGAAAAAGTGCCACAATGCTTTGAAAACCTTATAATTTCATCCTTAAAAACAATTTCCGAAAATACTACTTTGACACTCAACTAATTAAGGAAGCCCTTGGTGCACATATGTGACCCTATGGTTACACGTACCGTACACCCTTTTGGGACAGGGCGTTACACCAATGAACACATGGGCAAGTTTCTTAGAATGACCAACACTGTGAAGCTAAATGGGGTGAAGCCTAATGATTGTTGGGTAAGGTTCCTTTCTCTTTAAAGGATACAACAACAAGTCGGTTTGAACTACTTTATGGATCGAACACTTGGGATGAGCTGGTTGAAGCATTCATGGGTAGGTTTTTCCCTCCTACTTTCACTTCAAATAGGAGATGAGAAATCATTATATTCAAGAAAGGTGAAGATGAAAGTCTCTATAATGCCTAGGAAAGGTATAAGAAGCTGCTCAAGAGATGTCCAATGCACGGGATTGATCAGATCACGCAGATGGATATTTTCTACCATGCCATGAACTACACATCCAAAGGGATCAAGAGAAAAAAGTGTTGGAGAGGCAAATAAGTTAATAGAAGATCTAGCAAAGAGGAACTACAAAACTCTATATGAGACTTCAGGGAGTAGTAGTAGGCTGAGAGGAAGTGGTGTGATAAAGCTGAGCAAAATGTTAGCTATATAGGCAAAATTGGACGCTTTGATGAACAAAGTTAAGATGGTGAAAGAAGCACAGTCAGTTTATCTTATTGGAACAAAGGAAGAGCAACAAAAGATTTTAATATAAGGACCCACTAAGATGGTCCCTACGTAGGAGGAATTTTAATTTATAAATGGCAATAGGGGTTACAACTTCCAAGCCAACATAAACTTTCTGGGATTACACACCACTTTAAGAAAACCATGAGAATTTCATATGGACCTATAACACGTGCCAAGGACTATGTGCAAAATTATCATCGCATTAATAATATGGTTTCTATGACAACAAGAGAACAACAAGAATATAACTGCAACAGACATCTCACTTTTAAAGAACAGATGATAGGCTTTATTAGAGAAAATAAAATACTACTAAATATACATGAGCAAAAGTTTGTTGAGCTAGCAACATTCTAAAGGAAAATACAAACCGGTGCTTCTCAGCCAATACAATTGCCTCTGGTAACCGGAGACACAAGTAGGGCAATGGCTCTACAACGCAAAACTAGTTAAAGGATGTCTTCCTGCGATACTAAGAAGAATCCTAAAGACTGTATGGCGTTGGATCACTACAAGGTGGGACTAAAAGAAAGAAGAAATGAAAAGAAGAAGACAAAGGAAGAAAATCATACATAAATTAGAGAAGAGATAAAGCAAAGATAATCTGTAAATTATCAAGAAGAAAGAATAGCGGCGAAGAAGGCTGGAAGCAGGTGGATCTAAGAAGGAAAGAAGGGGTTCAAGGTTACAAGCCTTAAGTCTTATTCCCTCAAAGGCTGCAGAAAGCTAAGCTAGAAGAGCAATTCTCTAAATTCTTGAACATGTTTAAGAAAATAGAGGTCAATATCCCTTTTTCAAAGGCACTGACTCAAATGCCTCATTATGCTAAATTCATGAAGGATAATGAGAAAAGAAGTAATGGATTGGCAGGTAACTGATAACAGAAGATCAATCTGCCTATAATATACTGAACTTGTGACTTATAGATCTTAATAAAAGACAGGTGATTTTTAGAGCTACATTAATTGATGCTGATCAGAACAGATCATGTTGGGCATCGGATGGCGTGTCTTATTCAACGTGAGGGTATTCTTGAAGATGTGCTTATCAAAGTGGGAAAGTTCATTTTTCCAATGGACTTTATGGTGATCGATATTGAAGAAGACAAACAAGTCCCATTGTTGCTAGGAAGGCCTTTCCTTGCCACAGGAGCACTTACTCTTAGGGTTGGAGATGAGGTAGTGCACTTCAATCTCAATCAGAGTTTGAAACAACCAAAATTTGATAATGATGATTGTAAGATTGTAGAAACAAAAATTCCCATAAGATCTGAACTGATAAATGATTGTAAGATTCAGAGTTCAATGAATGAAAATGAGATGAATTTCCAGAATCTTGAGTATCTGGATGTTGAATTTTTGAACTCCTATTTTGACCTAAAAGAGGCAAGACAAAAGACATGAAAGCAGAAAATCCAATAGTTATGAAGAGAAGGCTGTTAAGTAAACACAACCTCAGAGGGTTTGATTTTAAAAGAGTTGCCTGAACATTTGAAGTATGCCTTTCTTGAATCTGAAAAATCTAAACGAGTAATTAGATCAGCTGACTTGACAAAGCATAAGGAAAAGAAACTGCTAGAAATTCTCAAGGAATCTAAGGGAACCATTGCTTGGTATATAGAAGATTTAAAAACCATTGCTTGGTTTATAGAAGATTGATTTAAAAGGAATAAGTCCTTCCATATGTATGCATAAAATCCTATTGGAGGAAAATGCAAAAACATCCATTGAACATCAAAGAAGATTGAATCTAGTAATGAAGGAAGTTGTTAGAAAAGAAGTGCTGAAATGGTTGAATGTAGGCTTTATATATGCAATCTTAGACAACCGTTGGGTAAGCCCAGTTCATGTGGTTCCTAAGAAGGGTGGATTCACTGTGATAAAAAATGAGAAGAATGAATTGATTCCTATAAGAACTGTGGCAGGATGGAGTGTGTGCATTGATTATCGAAAATTGAACATAAATAAACTGAAGGATCATTATCCTTACCTTTTATCGATTAGATGCTGGATACCCTTATTTATGTTTTCTCGATGGGTATTCAAGGTATAACAATCTGCTGCAACTCCTGAGGACCGTGAGAAACTACTTTACATGTCCTTATGGCACCTTTGCATTTAGAAGGATTTTATTTGGATTATGTAATCTCTAGCCACCTTCCAAAGGTGTATGATGTCCATATTTTCAGATCTGGTGGAAGAGGTGATGGAAATTTTTATGGACGACTTCTCAATGTATGGATCCAATTTTGACCATTTCCTTAATAATCTAGAGACTGTACTATAGAGGTGCCAAGACAAAAATTTAGCTTTGAATTAGGAAAAAAGCCATTTCATGGTAACAAAAGGAATTGTCTTAAGACACAAAATTTTTGTAGCTGGGCTGAAAGTTGACAAAGCAAAGGTTTATGTCATAAAAACTCTCTTGCCTCCTACACCAGTTAAAGGGATAAGAAGCTTCCTGGCACATGTTGGATTTTATAGAGATCTAAGAGACTTAAAATTCAAGACCATTATGTAGATTGTTGGAAAAGATGCAAAATTTGATTTTAGTGAATCTTACTTGTTTGCATTTGAAGATATTAAGTCTTGATTGGTTATAGCTCCCATCATGGCAACACCAAACTAGAACAAAGAGTTTGAAATCATGTGTGATGCTAGTGGCTATGCAATGGGAGCAATTCTGGGACAAAGAACAGAGAAAATTTTTAGGGCCATATACTATGCCATCAAAACCTTCAATGAGGCACAAGATAACTACTCTACCACAAAGAAGTGGGATGTCAGGCAATGGTTTTTCACAAAAATTTAGAAACATATCTATTGGGGTCCCATGTCATCATACACACTGATCATGTAATAATTAAATATCTAATGGCAAAGAAAGATGCTAAGAAAATATTGATTAGGTGGGTACTATTGCTGTAAGAATTTGATCTGGAAATCAAGGACAAGAAGGGGAGTGACAATGTGATAGTTGATCAATTGTCAAGAATGGAAAAACCTATTGAAGAAGAAAGAGAGACACAAATAGAAGAAAATTTCGATGAGCAACTGGCTTTCAAGTAGCGCTCAAAACACTTTGGTATGTTGATATTGTAAATTTTCTAGCTTGTGGACTTATGCCACTAGAATTCAACTACCAATAGAAAATAAAGCTGCGAACTGATGTCAGGTTTTATATATGGGATGACCCATTGCTTTTTAGAAAAGAAGCATATCATATTATTAGAATATAGTAATGTAGACGCATGTTGGAATTGTGGATAAATTGTAACGCCCAAAATACCCTCATTTTTTATATATAATATTTTATTATATGTTTAGGTATAAAATAAATTAAATGAAATTTTTCTAGAATTTTAATGCTCAGAATGAAAAAGATATGCAACCTGAAAATTTTACCGAAACCAATTATGTGACGCCCCATTTCCCGGGGGTCCATTGACAACCCACAACCCGCTAATATTCTCGTGGATGCTCTGCAAATTCGAGACACTACTCATGAAAATCGAGCAGAGTTCCTTCGTACAGAGCTCTACCTGTGTGTACAACCTATCCCAATCACATGGCAACCTGTCCCAATATTTTACAAAGACCACACCGGGTCCACATATGGATAAAATTGAGTAAAATGGCCACTTGGGCCCATGCATCAATACTCACAAAATATATCCCAACCAACTATATTACATGGTACAAGAGTTCATAAATCACTCTTAATTAAAACATATATTAAAAGTTAAAGTTCTAATACATGTTATACAAAAGTATCTACCAAAGCCACATGTCGGCTTTCTTCTAAACGTCCTAGTGAGCGCCGTCCTCCGTACACTCCCGACCGGGAAATAATGATCCTCGACAGGGTGAGCAAAGCCAGTAGTGATAATTTCCTACGTGGGTTACTCCCCACCTAAGTGCACATGTCATGACAAACAATCACACTCAAGTAAATACATGATCCTACTTGAATGTCTACATGCCTAATCTCATGTCTCGAGTCCTCAATCACTCCTCTACACATGCCTAAGCACTGAGAAAATACGCTTTCAAAACAAAAGCTTTTTGTTTCAAAACTTACTACCGAAGTTTCCTAGAAATTTATTAGACAACCCTTCGGGGGAGGTGAATATGTTGAATAACCCTCCTAAACAATTCATGGGCCTCTTCTCCGACTTGAACTGTTGGACAATCTCCTAACACAATTCTTGAAAATCTTCCGTCGGGAATTCCTTTCGAAACATTTTTTCTTTTATTTTCTTTTCATGTCATGCACCTACTCCTAATATTCTAGGTGCCTCTAGCTGCATATGGAATGCATATGCCAATCATTATCCATGCTAATATATTTTTCTATGTATATATTAACATAATTAAATTCACAATCTTATGTTGTCCATCTACAACAATAACACCAAAATTAGCTCACACTAAGCAATTCAACAACCAAGCACCATTTGAATCACCCAAACCACAAAAATCACACAACAAAAATCACGTGGGAATGCTGAAAAACCCTAGTCGGCACTGTTCACAGCCACACAATAGGGTTTTTCTCCACTCGGTTCAAATGTTTTGAGACCGAAATGAAGGCTAAATCAAGCCTTAGAATATCCCTAACCATTCACATGGCTCTTAGCCAAAGAATAACACAAGTAGGAAAAGATCCCTACCTCTTGGAGTTGTCGGAACTCCACCAAATCAGTTTCCACGCATAGCCCTCGCCGCGTTGATCGACTTTGCTTCTTGCTCCGTCGAGAACCGACGGTCCGAACGACGGGAAATCTAGAGAGAAGGCACACTCTCTCTCTCTAAAATCTCAAACCCCACTTACTGCCCATTTCCAGCCCTCGACGCACGTTTTCTTCTTCAAATTGAAGAAGAAAACTATTCATCTTTGTCTTATTCATTTAACTTTTCAAAATTCCACTCATGTCCCTTTAAGTTTTAGATTTTGACACTTGGCTTAATCTAAACCATTCATTTCCATCATCTCACTAATCATGCAACATGTGTCATATGGGTACATGTAGTAGGTAACTTTTGTCACATCACATGTCCTTCAATAGTCGTTTACTACAGACCCGACACCCGCCTTGAAAACGCGGAAATTCGACCGCCCAAATTGGCGAAATTCACGTGGTAGCTAGATTTTGTGAGACGATTCCAATGGTAAAATCTGTTTCATCATCCGAGATCTAGAAAAATTTCGGGTTTTGATCGAAATTATCATTTTACCCTTTTTTAGAAAATTAGAATTTTCTCGGGTCTTACAAATTAAATTTGGTAAAAATGTCAAATGGGGACCCAAGGGTCCTAAATGAGAAGTATAAGTGCAAAAGTGTAAATGAAATGAGATAAAATTGAAATGAAGTGTTAAAATGGTAAAATGAGAAATGGGATGAAGGTGAGCTAAACATATCTCCAGAATACGAGACATAAAGACCATATTTTGGCTTTTGAGAGACATTCCTCTCATTAAGGCATTTTTGTTTTTGAGAAAAAGGGAGAGAGCTAGGGTTTTTGAATGGGGAGATTTTTGAATTGCTCCATGAAAATCAAAGGCTAAAGTGATCAAAAACAAGGAGGAACCTTGGTATTGAAGTTTGAAAGAGATTTGAGGTAAGACTCTAACCCTAAACCCCTTTTATTTGTATTTGAGTTAGGGAAAACCACAAATGGATAAAAAGAGTTTTGGTTTGGCTGTAAATGAGCTTTGGGGGTTGAAGGTTGAGCTTTGAAGAGTATTGTTGTTTGGTATTGGTTTGGATTGGTTTGGATGAGTGGTTGTAAAAGAGAAATGTTTGGTTTTAGTTGAAATGTCATTAAAACCCATGTTCTTGTTTTGGCTAAATATTAAGTTATAATCATCAAAATGAAGTGATTCCAATTGGTAAATAACCATAAGAGATAAAGCTATAAATTTATAGAATGGACCAAGAGAAAATTGCACCACTAAGGCTCCCGAATATGGGCTTAAAGGGGGGTTTGGGTAGCTCATGGGTATGCCCTGTTTTGGGTGTAGCTTTGGTGTTTTGGCCATAAGATGAGTTTCTGATGAGTATCTTAAAGACTTATTTTATCCCTATGATTTAGTTAGTTTTTATAGTGTTTTTATGTTAAATAAGTGCCCTAATGCTCTAAAAGTTCACACTTATGATCATGTCATCCATTTGGTGGAATTGTGCAAATTAGAAAACTGCCATGTATGTGAGGGAGAGGCTTAATTGGAATTTTGACGCTTCAGACATCATATGAGCTCCTATTGCATCAATCCATATATGGGATGAATTCTAACTTCAAGAGCTTCCAGGGGAAACCAAGAACACCAAATGAGTTCAATTAAAGAAGCAGGTGTCTCCAAAAAACTTGAAGAAAACCAAAAAACATTGCAACACCTTCAGCAGGAGAGGCTACGGTATTTTGACGTTTTCAGAAACCATATGAGCTAATATTGCATCAAGTGTTATATGGATGGATTCTACACTTCAAGAGCTTTCCAACGGTACAAAGAACACCCAAATCGGAGTTCGTATGACAAAGTTATGCCCCCACGGTTGGAGCAAAAACAGACCAGAAGCAACGTCGCGACGTTGAGAACCAAGTCGCGACATTGCATAAACAGAGCATCCCGACGTCGCGATGTTGCTGCACGATGTCGCGACGTTCGGGGTTGGTTTTGGGTGGATTGTTAGCCCATTTTGAGCCCATAATGAAGGGTTTTAAAGCTCAAACCGTAGAGATCGAAAAGAGGGGGTATTGGTGAGAGATTTGGGAGCTTTTGAAGGGAGAAGTCTCTCTTAGGTGGAAACACTTAGGCACACATCTTGAAGGAGAAAAGCTTGAAGAAGAAGGAGATTGAAGAAAAGGAGATACGCTTTACTCAAACCGTTTATTCTCATCCTCTTTCTTTGTTTCTCTCTTTTTGATGCTTCGACTTAGAGATGTTCTAGATTTATTTCTAGGTTTTTGTTATAGCCTTGCTACTTTCGAATGGATTAATGGTTAATTACATTTTCATTCATTATATGGATTGATTTTATCTCAACTTGCTCTATCTCTGTATTTTATTTACATGGTAGTGTTTGGGCAACATTGACGTGTTTTTGCTGGGAGTCTGAGATCGAGAGATGATGACCCCCAGGGATATGAATAGAGCAACACTTGGTCAATCGGCGAATAGAGATATTCCTGCCCAAGTGTGGCGTTAAGGGTTTAAACATTTAAGACTTGATCCATGGTTGAGGCAGAGATGCAATACACCCCATCGTGATAGGCAAATATATCTCGAGAGAATATCTTGTGTGCATCTATCAACCCGTCAACAGAATCAATTAATATACTAATGAATAATATATTTAGGTTAAAATTCATCGAGTGTGGCAAGGTGTGAAGGCAAACCCTAGTTTTCATAATTAATTGATTTAGCAAATAATATAGGATTAGTTTTTTTCTTTTACTAATTGGAATTCATTATTTTAGCGTCCGTATAATATTTGTGCCGTGTGTCAAGATTCAAGACACTTCTCCCGTGGATCGATATCCGTATTTCTTAGGTACACTATATTACTTTGGAGGCGACAAGTGCACTTGCGCACATAGGCGCATACTTATACACACCACGCTTCGCCTATCGTTTTTGCCATTGTCTGGGGAGAAGTTTTTTAGCTGATATTGGACAACGCACTAGATATTACTTTGGATCAAAAATTTTTTATTTAATACATTTTATTTATTTATTTTTATTTTACCCATTTTACATCCGTGCTTGTTACTTGGTCTCTATTGTTTGTTTGTGGTTTCAGGAGGTTAATCTGCAAGCATACGAAGATAGGGTCAAGGAGAACTAGTTCCTTTTGATCCCGAGCTAGAGAGAACCGTAAACATACTACTTAGAGAGCAAAGAGAAGTACAAGTTTCAATCACAATGGATCCGATCATCGAGTTGACAAATGCATTGGCTCACCTTGAGCAAGAACTAAGAAATGCAGCAATTACCGATGAGATCAAAGAAGAGTGAAAACTCAATTGCGAAGTCAAGTATGGCAACCATATGCATCAATGGATTATGCTCAATATGGAGGTACCCCATACTTGAGCAATCATAATTGTGGATGGAGCCACCACCCAAACACCTCATGGAATACAAGCTATACACTCTTCAATCTCCACAAGTCCAAAGATCAAGCCTAAAAGAAGCTATGGATGAATTAAGAAGAACTCAAACTGCATTTACCATGGCACAACCTGAATTTTCAAGATCAATGGATGAAATGGACTACCTCAAGTCAAGGTTTCAGTTTTTAATCCAAATGAGATAAGTCAACCTCCACATGAGAATGACAGTTAGGAGGCAGCATTAATTGAAATGAAAAGAGTTCATGCTGAATGTGTGACATCTCAAGTTCAATTCATGGAATTGACAAGGGCTAATGTTCAAATTCAGCATACACCATTCAATAGCTTGAAAGAAGAGAGATTGGGCTCCAATGGCCACTCTGGTACTCAACTTACTTCTGAGAAAGAACAACCTAAAGAAGAGGAGAGAGTATGAGTATAGAAGAACTAGTGGCAAATATATGAATGAACAAGAGAATATGGCTACAATGTCCTTTTGAAGCACAATATGAGAGTTCGCCACCTCACTCTGTGGTGAATAAGGTAAGAAAACTGAGCTATAATGAAGAACCACTTTAAGAGGTAATGAATAACTTGAGAGTTTCCAAAAGGTGGAGGATGATGATGCAGAAACTCGAAAGACTTAGTTGAAAAGGAGGAAAGAGTCAACTTCTCCGAATCATAAAGGCAAGAGAAGGCTTGTAGAGACTTTTCCGAGATGACTTTAAGGGGGTGAGATGCATGGAAGAATTAAAAATGAGAAGACTATCCCAAATTTGAGGTGGGATGAGTACATCATTCACTTGAACAACGAATTGAGAGGAAACCATTGTAAAACAAAAAATTAAAAAATTAGAAAATCAAAAATAATAAGATTGTGGAAGACTATGTGCTCAAGTTGCTGATTGAGCACAACTATCGCCTCTTAGAGAAGGATGGAGGCAAGAAACACCAACCCATCCGTAGTTGGTAGAGTCTAGCTGGACTCGAAAAAACGGAGCAGCTCCTTGGGAGGCAGCCCAAGCTTAAAAAGTTTTCTTTCCTTTTTTCTATTTCGTAGTTAGTTTTGAGCTTTTTTTTTAATAAATTTCCGTGCTTGATTTTGTTTTCCTGTGTTTTAGTTTTTAATTTCAAGTTTTTGAGGATTCAAATCTGGTTTTGGAAGCTAAAAGGTTGAAAGCTTGAAGTTCAATAATTCTGGGCGGCTTAAAGAACCAAAGAGGAAACCATATTCAAGCATCCCCTTCAATTGGACTTAAAGTCTAACCCCCTCTTAACACCTCTTTGCCTCCAAAGAGAGCCATATTCATTGGAGCAACTTCAAGAGACTTTATCAACCTCAGGGGAGTACTCATTATCGATTCTTGCTTTTGTTTCACATTGAGGACAATGTTCATTTCAAGTTTGGGGGGTGAATTCAACAATTCATTACGAAAAAGCACTCCCAAAATCCAACTTTTGTATCTCCTCTACCTGCTTTAGTTAGTTATTTGGGTTGTTAGTTGCATGTGCTTTTCATTCTTTTATTTTATTTACTGTGTCCATATGAGTGAGTTTGATGCCTTGTTGATATGAAGGTCATTTTGAACACAACTATTCAAAATGCCAAGTATAAAGAGAATAGGATCCCTTAGGTTTCAAATGATCTAGAATTGTGCACTACTGTATGGTAACTTAGCTTAGCTACTCATTAAAGCAAGAAGCTATTTCTCATGGAATCTATCACACACATACTTTATCTCCTTATACCTTGGTCCCCGACCCTTGCCTTGAGTTCAACTAACCTTAGATTTTAGCCACCTATGATGGATTACCAAACAAAAGAGGATTGCCATCGAACCCAAATTAAAAAAAAAAAAAATACAAAAACAATAGAAAAGTGAAAAGGCAGCTGAAGAGTAAAAAAAGGCTTGTGAATTAGAATAAGTGAATCATCCAATCGAACTCCGCACATCCGAGGCCTTCAAAGCCTAATGCCCCGGTTAACCGGGCGGGAGTCATTGACTTCACTCGCTCACATGGGACAAAAATGACATTCCCACAACCTAGGGCCTTTGAGTTTGGTTGAGTGTTCGGGGTGAAGTTTGAAGGGAATTTAATGCCTGGTGCCCTTAACCAACTAGTGGGGAGTCACCAATGGATCCCCGCTACAGAAACACTCATCTAAAACTTCTTGGCACTAGTTCTCTTTCATTTTTTAGGTATTTAGAAAATTTTTAGGTATTTTGGTATGAATAAAAAGGGTGAGTTCTTATCCTTTCTGTTAGCTTTCAAAGAAGAGTGAGCCAAGTCAGGGGTTCTAGGACCTTGCTAAGGCAACTAAGATCATGCTATCACCTACACTTAAGCCCCTTGGGAAAGGTCACGTTACTTAGGGGGTTGATCGCTTTGCTCACCATGTCATCATGCATGTTTCTTGTAAAAGTTTAAAAGTTTAAGGATCCTAAATTTTGTTGAAAAGGCTAATATTGCTATATTGTGTTCATAGTGATTCTTCCATTTGGAATCATGTTATCATACTCATCTCATTATTTTTAGTTCATGTCATTTTCAATTTTTGTTTTGTTTTGAGTCGGTCTCTTGCTTAGGGGCAAGCAAGAATTTAAGTTTGGGGTGTGATGAGTATCTTAAATACTTATTTTATCCCTATGATTTAGTTAGTTTTTATAGTGTTTTTATGTTAAATAAGTGCCCTAATGCTCTAAAAGTTCACACTTATGATCAGGTCATCCATTTGGTGGAATTGTGAAAAATTGGTGGAAAAACTGCTACAAAAGTAGCAGGAGAGGCTATTGAATTTTGACATTTTCAGACATCATATGAGCTCCTATGGATGGATTCTAAACTTCAAGAGCTTTCCAGGGATACCAAGAACACCAAAATTGGAGTTCGAACAAAGAAGTTATGCAAGTTCCAAAACTTGAAGAAAATCAGCAAACATTACAGCACCTTTAGCAGGAAAGGCTACTGTATTTTGACGTTTTCAGAAATTATATGAGCTCATATTGAATCAAGTCATATATGTATGGATTCTACACTTCAAGATCTTTCCAACGGTACCAAGAACACCCAAATCGGAGTTCATATGACAAAGTTATGCCCTTACAAAGTTGGAGCAAAAACAGGGGACTGCAGCAACGTCGCGACGTTGAGAACCAACGTCGCGACGTTGCAGAAACAGAGCATCCCGATGTCACGACGTTGCTGCACGATGTCGCGACGTTCGGGGTTGGTTTTGGGTGGATTGTTAGCCCATTTTGAGCCCATAATGAAGGGTTTTAAAGCTCAAACCGTAGGGATCGAAAAGAGGGGAGATTGGTGAGAGATTTGGGAGCTTTTTGAAGGGGAGAAGCCCTCTCTTAGGGTGGAAGCACTTAAAAAGTACACATCTTGGAAGGGGAAAAGCTTGAAGAAGAAGGAGACGGTGCAGTGCGAGATGACGCTTTCACTCAAAATTGTTTATTCTCATCCTCTTTCCTTGTTTCTCTTGATGCTTTTCTTTGACTTAGAGATGTTCTAGATTTATTTCTAGGTTTTTGTTGTAGCCTTGCTACTTTCGAATGGATTAATGGTTAATTACATTTTCATTCATTATATGGATTGATTTTATTTCAATTTGCTCTATCTCTGTATTTTATTTACATGGTAGTGTTTGGGCAACATTGGCGTGTTTTTGTTGGGAGTCTGAGATCGAGAGATGATGACCACTGGATATAGAATGTAGCAACACTTGGTCAATCGGCGAATGGGGAGATATCTTGCCCAAGTGTGGTGCATTAAGGGTTTAAACATTGCTGCCGTGAGTCCGTGGTCGAGGCAGATGCAATACACCCTACTGGTGAGATAGGCAAATATATCTCAAGAGAGAATATCTCAGGTGCACGATTAACCCGTCAACAGAACCAATTAATATACTGAATGAATAATATATTTAGGTTAAAATCCATCGAGTGTGGCAGATGAAGGCAAAACCCTAGTTTTCATAATTAATTGATTTAGCAAATAATATAGGATTAGTTTTTTTCTTTTTACTAATTGGAATTCATTACGATTTTAGGTCCAGATAATATTTAAAGCGTAAAGTCAAGACTCACATTACCTCCCTCGTGACTGGAGCAAATGCACTTAGGTACACTATATTACTTGAGACGACGCGTGCACTTGCGCACATAGGTGTACATTTATACACACCACGCTTTCGTCCTATCAGTTTCACTCATCCAATTTGAGTGATTAAAAATTATGGGTAAACTAGACTTCTAGGGGAATAATTTAATTGAAGGAAGTGTATGCAAATTGTACCCCCAAAGTGCCCAATAAATTTTCAAAGTGGAGCTATGTGCAAATTCTGTTTTGCAAATTTTAGTAGTCTAGATGTAAAAGGCAATAACTTGAGTTTTGGTGATCCAAATTGGGTGATTACAATTGAAGAAGAAACCTTAGAACCATAGCTTAAAATAAGGGAGTTAAGACCCTGTAAATCAAGAATAACAAAGAAAGCATCTAGTGAGTTAACCACCTGGGCATTAAAATGTCAGAATTTGAGTTTGGGACTATTTTGGAATTTATGAAAATAGATTGTTGGGATGATTAAAGGTCTTGGGAAGGAATATATGGTCTTGGAAATATTAAATTTTATACTGGACAAATTTATTTGGGAATTTATTTGATTTAGAAAGTAGCCATATGTTTCACAAAGTCGATGTGTTAGGGTTTTGGGATGTTAAAGTTAAAAACTAGACCAATTGGTTTATAAGCTGATTTTGGGTTCTTGGGGGTTGGTTAGACCTTAGTCTAAGCTAATCAAATCAATGTTTGAAGTTAATTTTGGACAACATTAGGATTGGTTTTGGTGAGATGTTTAAAGGTATTGTTGTCTGAAAAAAATAGCATGTTTTACCTTGTTTGTGTTATGTGGTTGAGGGCCTTAGAGAAGAAATTTTAAATTGAAAATTTTCAGAGATGTCATTGGATATATAAAGGAATAAACTGAAGATTTTCATAATTTTTGAAGACCGTTTGAATAATTTTTGGGTAATAAAGTCTATAGAATACAAAACTGGAAAATAACGGTCCTTGCATGTGGTGTTAGTGTCATTTTGAGGTTTTTGACTTAATTTTCCTTTGGGGATGGTTTAATTGATCAAGAATAATGTTGGAAAATGATTAAAAGGCAGGGTGAAATTTTAGTATTTTGGTTATGTAATGAATTAAAGTTGGGAAACTAACAACCATACCGGGCTTGTATCTTGCCCTTATTTGCTAATGAGATTAAGAATAAGATATTAAGCTCCGAAAATCAACCCTAACCAAAATCACTATTACGCATGAATAATATTGTTCTTTAATTGTATTGGAATAGGGGCTGACGAGGAGGAAAGCCTGAACTGAGATCGAGATTCCGAGGATTGGAATCAAAGTGCAAAGCTTTTTGGGTTTGTTCTACACCTTTCTCTCATTATTTTGAATCTTTATCTCCAAAATGTTTGAATTGCATATAGAATTGTTTTAAATTGATTTGATGCAAATAAATTGTGAAATGAATTGCAAGTTGATTTAAGTTAAGAAATTTGAGAATTTGATTGATTGCGAAATGAATGACATGAAAATTGAATGAGTATTGAAATGATTTGTTTGTATAAAAATACATACTATATTGTATTTTCCTATAAATGATTCAATGCCTATTAGAATGTTAACCTCGTTAAATCTGTTAAGGGATAGATTGATATAAATAATTAATAAGAGTATCGAACAATTATTTATTAAAGAATACCGATCCGTAGCCCAATGATAGTACCTGTGAGTGTACACCAACCGAGTACATATTTTTATAAATCAGGTTTACACTGGCCCAGAGCCCACGGACTGCGTCGGCGATCTGCTATCCCGGTGCACGAAAGCATACGCAAATCTGCAAGAGCTAAAATGCAAAATGATATTGAGAATGAAAAAGTGCATGACTTATGATTTGAATAATTTGTTGCACATAAAAATGCATAGTTTGAGATGACCAATGAATTGTAATTGATTAAATGGAAATATATCTTTATGTATGTATCAGATCGCATTGGTCATTTAAGAAAGTACGAAAGCATTGTCTTATGAAATTGCATGATTTGATTTAAACTGAAATAAAGAGAGAATCGTATAGAACCATAGGCATGAAAATTCTTAGCTCGTAGTTTTTTTTATCTATGCATAGGTACCAGTGAATGTGAACGGCTGACAAGATCGAGATGCGTAGGAGCAGTTGAGCCCTTCGAGTAGTATATAATTCATTATATGCATCCATCCTACTTTTTGAACAATTGATGTTTTGTGATCAAAAGAGAGTTAAACTCTAAAACGATTTTATATTATTTTGAATGTGGCATAGAATGCATTCATTGTAAATGCATTTTGTTAAATGTAAATGTTTATAGGTCACTGACTGAAATCGCCTCCGCATTACATTTGAAAGTGTTTTTAATAAAATGGAATGTTGGCCTAACGATTATTTTGTTTTTGTATATGTTTTGGTAAATGAACTCCTGGCTATAACCCGACTTGTCTGATCCAATTAAATCGGGTCTGAGCGAGAATGGGGTGCTACATAAATGCCATTCTATCACCATATATGGAGACACTTTGGTCGAGATAGACCAACTTTAAAATTCTCCAATCAGGTTTTTATTGGCTAAATTTATTTAAACATTGTTATGAATTGGTCAAACATTGTGATAGATGTAAGTGAATAGGTAATATTAGTAGAAGAAATGAGATTCCTATGCAAGGAAATATGGTGGTGCAATTTTTTGATGTTTGGGGAACAGACTTCATGGGGCCTTTCCCACCTTTATTTGGAAACTTATACATTTTCCTAGCTGTGGATTATGTATCCAAATAGGTAGCTTATAGCTTGCTCTAGAAATGATGGAATATTAGCTAGGTTTATTCAAAAGAATATCTTGGAGTGTGATTTAAGCCCTAACTATTATAGTGACGAGGGAAGCCATTTTGCAAACAATCTTTTGCAAAACTTATGAGCAGATATGCACAAACATGTCAGAGTGAGTATGGCTTATGACCCCACAAATAGGCAAGTTAAGATATCCAATAGAGAAATCACAATGATCTTTGAAAGACAACACGCGAAGAAAAGATCATGCTATTAAAGTTGAATATGCATCAGGCTTATAGAACTACTTATAAGTCCCCTTATCGGAATTGTCCCTATACAAAATTGTTCGAAACAATGTCATCTCTACCTCCTGAAACTGAGAGTATAAAGCAATGTGGCAATAAAAGCTGAACTTTGATTTCCAAAATAAAAGAAAAGAGACTTTTAATTGAATGAATTAGAAGAGCCGAAATGAAGCCTATGATAATGCAAGAATCTACAAATATAAGACTAAAAGGTGGTATGACTGCGCATCCTAAGGAAAGAGTTCAAAATAGGACATTCAGTCCTTACTTTACAATTCTAGCTAAAACTTTTCCAAGGAAACCAAATTAAGGTGGAGTGGTCCATACGTAGTCAGAGTTGCTACCCCATTCGGGAGAAGTACCACTTAAAACAAATTATGGAGATGAGTTTAAAGTAAATGGTCAGAGGCTGAAACACTACCTAGGAGAAAGATCAAATAAGGAAGAGTCCTAGATTTGAAGAGATGAAAAGAATTGTTGAAATGAGAAAACACTGCAGCAAATGTCTAGCTAGAGACATAAAACATGAGCAGCTACTTGGGAGGTAACCCAAGAAATTTATTTTTTTGGTCAATTTGATTTGGTTAAAATTTTGTGTGTTTGAGTAGTGTATAAGTAGTTTAATTTTATTATAAATTATTTTCCATTTATTAAATTACAATTTTCTGGATGCCAGGATGAAGAAGTTACAAGGATACATGAAGATCAATTTTAAAGCATCTCCAACCATATTGAATTATGCAGAGATTACTACAAAGGGGAGTTTACTTTTAACTCTATTTCTTTAGAGATGATGCATGAATAATTTTGAGGGAATGTGATTTATTTGAGTTAGAAAATCACCCAGTAGCTTGATTGTCCTTGTTGAATGGTTATGTGGAAATTTTTGCAATAGCATGATTCAATGCTTAATTGATTAAATTGAAATATATGAAATGTTATTGTTCATGTTTGAATTGAGGTCCTTCAACATCTCTAGACTTATATTCACATACATGAATTAGAATTGCAAATAGAAAAAAGGGAAAACAAGAGCAATGTTTCTGCTTAAAAGGCTAAACTCCCATTCAATGTCGCGACATCACGACACCAAGCTTCAAAAGTTTCCCCAATGTTGCGACATCATCGCGACATTACCTCAATGTCGCAACATCAAATTTCAAATGTCGCGACATCGCAAATATACAAGAGCACATTGAGCCAATGTCACGACATCAGAATTGTCAATGTCATGACATCACATTAATGGATGAACAACACTGCTCCACTGTCGTGACATCACCTTTTCAATGTCGCGACATCCATGAAAACCAAATGGTAAATCTGTACAATGTTGCGACATCGCCGCGACATTGTAGCGACATCGCCACGACATTGTCGCGACATCAAGTCATTGTCGCGACATTAGAAAGTCATTGTTGTGACATCGCAGTTAGGGAAAATCTCCTATAAAAGGAAGACTTTGAGAAATTTTTATTGTCACATCAATCTTTTCATACTTTCAAACCCTAACCTTTCTTTACAACAAACCATCGAATCCACCCTCCAACCTTGACGATAAGTAAGAGCTGTAGTGTACAGAATTTTACAAGAAACAGTGAATATTTCATATAAATACAACGGAGTAAAAACAAGAGATGTCTCTGATATCCTTGAGATTAAAGAGTGGTGGAGGAAGGAGAAGCCAGAGCCTTCTACTCCCATAAAAGAGCAAAAGTGTTCTAGAAGCATCTGGCAAAGAAGAGTTTTGTAGAAGAAATGGGATTTGCTGAGTCGGGTGTCGCCGCTTAAAAGAGGAGACTGAGCTTACCGAGGTTGGGAAAGGTTAAACTAGCACAGGGAGTTGGGAGTACCGGCCATGGTCAAAGAGTTTTACACAAATCTGGGCAATCAAAGGAACCTGACGTGCTATGTCAGGGGGAGGTGGATCCCTTTTGAGGAGAGGGCCATCTCAACCCCGGGCCGAGGGGCCTGAATGACTGCAAGGAGTACAAATATCTCAAGGAGAACCCCAAGTTTGAAGAGATCGTCAAGGAGTTGGCAGACGGTCTGAGGGTATGGTAGAGGACCAAAACCATCCACAACACCTACATTGATTAAGGCGACTTATCAGAAGTGATCAAGGTATGGATCTATTTCATCAACTCCGTTCTCACCCCCTCAAAGCACATCTCCACAGTGAGACAAGACCGTGCCATACTTTTGTATGCATTGGTCAAGGGGTTTAACTTGAATGTGGGGAAGATAGTGGAGCAGTCCATCCTGGACTACCATGAGAACAATTTCTCAGGGAATATCCCCCACCTTGCCTTGATCACTCTCTTATGTATCAATCAGGTGTAAAATTCATGGAGATCTAAGGAGAAATTAAGATCTCACCTCTCACACTCACCATCCAAAAGCCCTCAAAGACAGGTGAGGAGGTTGAGGAGAACATGAAGAGGAAAAGGGAATTATAATTGTAAGAGAGGTAGTCCCTGTAGTTGAAGAAAGGTTAGATATAGAATAAATGGGGGTTTGAAGATTACCCAGAGAAACTAGTGCTCTCCCCCATGGCTGAAAAAGATACAATATTTGCTCAAAGAGGAAGAGAGGATATGGAGAAGAAGAAGAGAGCAAAATAATACACTTTTCTCCTTATTGACAGAGATGAGAGAAGAAATTAAGAGGAGACATAAGCAGCTTTAGGGAAGAACTGAGATAGAGAGATGAAACATTGGCTGTAGAGAATAAAAGAAGAGAAGAGAACCTAGCAGTAGTGCTCCATCAGAGGGATGAGGAATGGAGAGAAGAATTGTCAAACAGAGACAAGGCATTAAGGGTTAAGATTAAAGAAAGGGAAAGTTCCTTGTACAAGATTACCATGAGAGATCAAGAGTCGACTGTCGCTGGAGGTCGTGAGAAGGAGATGGAGTCAATCTGACTGTGCTACCGGCTCTCGGGCATCTTTACAAGAACACTTAAAGATATCAGAGCAACCATCCAAAAGAGGGATGAAGAGCTAGAGTCCATTCTGAATTATAGGGAGAAGTTATGGCAAAGGGCATAGATCTGGTGAACCAAATCCTTGTAAAGATGTATCAAACCTAAGGTGAATTTGAGCAGTCCCTGAACTCCATCAGGCAAAGGAAAAGTGAGCTTATAAATCACAACATTAGAATGCAAGAGTGGTATCTCTTTGACATGAATGGAGAGAGCTAAATTCCAAAACCAGAACCCTTCATTCCGAGTTCACACCCTCAAATGCAAGTTACAAGTTTGAAGCAGTGAACCTCAAGCCCTCTAGATCTCAGTCACATAGGAAAAAGAGCTAGCTCTTCTTATCCCTCATTCTCTCTCTCTCTCTCATCTCTATCATTCTTTGCATGTCTTGTAAATAAAATAATGTAATTGTTCCCTCTTTCTAATAAAAGAGCAGTTTCTTAAATTTTTCTACATAGAATTTTCTTGTTTGTTATTAACTTTTAATTTTGAAATCTTGGGAATGTTAATAAAATCTAGAACTTGTGTTTGTTGGTGAATAAATGAGAATTTAGAATGTTGACTGTATGAAAGCCGTAGGTTGAAAATTGTTGGATGACAGGGCATATTTTCTAAGTAAATGTTGTATTGGCTTTTTTCAAGACTTTAAGAAAATCGATGAAAAGTTGGTGTTATTGTGGTCTACCTAATGAACATAATGAATCAATCATAATAAAATGTAAAGTGAACAATAACATAACAAATTGTTGCAAAACAGAACATGATGAAGTCTTAATTGCAAATAGGATAAGTTGTGATGTCAATAATAAAGAAGCTAAACTTTCAGATTATTGAAAACTGAAATTGAAATCAAGGTTAATAAAATTATTAATTATAGTCAAATTGAATAATACAGTCTAGAACATGACTACACTCACGCATTGGTCAAAAGTACCTCAAAAACTGATTGTGCTTGGATTAGGAAAACCTAATGGGAAATCTTTACAGAGTCCTAGAACTTGTTGCATTATTTTTCAATGCGAAATCCTAGACATCATAACCAACAGAAGATGATTTGGGCCATCCTTGGACAGTTTGAGACTTTCAGAAGCCTACCCTTGATATGCTATAAGAATATACCTTAGTACCTACTTTTAACCTAATGCTTGTTTCATCATCACAGTAAAAAAGAAGAGCCTTCATCCTTCCTTAAGTTCTACCTTATAGTAAAGAACCCTTAATTACCCAAAACTGCAAATTAGTGCAAAAGAAGTGAGAAAGAGGATAAGTTTAGGGGAGTGCAAGTTTAAATTGAAAAGAAAAAAGAGAATAAAGGATGAGAAAGGAGGTCAATTAAGAAAAAGCTCTGCTAGAAGAGGTGCAAAACAGAAAACTGAGAAGCTGAAAAGGAAGAAAGTTACAAGGAGTGAGTTTTACCCTGTAGCCTACTAACCTTGAGCAATTAAGTCCTTAGGGGTGTTCTACACGTAGTACCCTAATGCCAACTAGTATGGGAGCTATTGACCCAAAGGTTTCTAAAGGGTTGTAGAAAGCTTAAAAATGTAAAACATTGCACCACTCCAAATCTAAAACAAAAAGACAAAGAAGCTTCGGAGCAAATTGAAAATGTGAGGGAACAAAATAAACAATAAGATGGAAAAGAGAAAGGCGTAAAATGTACTAGATCTGGCTCGGGATGCTCATGGCTAGTTCGTCTCGTAAAAGGAATGTAGTTTGAGTATACTTGAGCCTAAAATGTCTAGTTATCTACCAAGTACCTTAGGCATTCATTACAAGCTAAAAAGACTTATTTGATTCTGAGGGGTATGTTATGTCTACATTAGTGGAGAAAGATATGACCAACAAGCCTATGAGACTTAAAAATACTTTGAGAGAAGGGCAATTTGCAAAGTAAATCCTATAAAGCTACCTAATCAGTAAGTCGCTTATAAGGGAAGACCAACACACACTCACATAGTCAAGGGCTTTATTTATTTATTAACTGTGAATTACATGCTACATTAAATGATTTGAATTGGAAATTTTTAGAATTCTAAAAATGAAGCTTAATGAGAATTGATGTCACAATTGAATAATACTCAGGCCTAAATCCTAATCAGATTTAAATGATGAATTGATTGAAAAATGACCTCAAAAATTGATTCTTTTTCTTTGAGGACAAACAAATATCCTTTTCTTTGCTTGAGGACAAGGAAAACTTTATGTTTGGGGGAGTTTGATGAGTCTAAAACTCATCTATTTTTAAGTTCATTTTTCAAGAATATTTCTGGTTTAAATGTTCAGTTAATGCATAATTATGGAGCTATTACCCAAATTTGTTGTTTTGCAGAAACTAAAGGAAATAAGAAAAATTCAGTAGAAAAATGAGTAGAAATCATCATGTTCCAAAGAAAGGAGCCAATGTTGCAACATTGCTTCAGCAGACTTCCAGTGTCGTGACATTATATGGAGAAAGTCTTGAAGATATGGCAATGTTGCGACATCAGTTGGAGAAGGGAAAGTAGGTACAGAAATGTCTCGACATCATAAACAACCCAAAGATTCACAAATGAGTTCATTATCTATCGCTGATACCACAAGAACAATGTCGCAACATTAGTTGATAAAGGGAAGGACTGCATCCTTCTAATGTCACAACATTTATTCGATGTCGCGACATCACAAAGCTTGAACACTGAAACCATCAAATAAGATGTCGTGGATATCGTATGCCAATGTCGCGGACATTCAATCAAGGTGAGTTCGAAAGGCCGAGCCAATCCAAATGTCGCACACGTAATAAATGTCGCAAAGACTACTCAAAGACACCGCAGTGGACTTCAAAGCATCTAGATCAAATGTTACGACATTACAATAGAAATGTCACAACATTAGCTTAATGGACAAGACCTATAGAGGCAATGTCGCAACATAAACGAGTGACCAACATGTCAATGTCGTGACATCGATCCCAAGTAGCCTGAATAGTGAAATTAGTCCAATGTTGCGACATCGAATAAATGTTACGACATTAGTGAAGACATTAGGAGAAAATTGAATAACAACAAGATACAATGTCGTGACATTACTACAGTGTCGTGACATCAACCTGAGATGATCACAATGAACTTAAATGACCAATGTCATGACATCGCCCGCAATGTCGCGACACGCCGTGCGTATGCCAAGAAAGAGTATTATTCAATAATGTCGCGAACACCAACTAAATGTCGCAAAGACAAGAATAGTAGTGTCGCGACATAGGGAATTAATATGCACAATGTATCTCCATGTCGCAGCATTATCACGACATTGACTCAACATTGGAAATTGAGAAGTGTCAAACTTTTTGATGTCGCCACATCAGTTGTTACCCATGACATCGACAACTACGATGTCACGACATCACCAGACAACAACAACTAAAGTGTGAATTTTAGTTTTCAAGTGCGTGGATTCTCATTCGCTTTCACCCAAGACCCGCCTATAAATAGAAGCTTGTGAGAAAAGGTGAGCTTCTAGCAGCTTTCATAAAGTCTCTACGCTTTTTAGGAAAGCTGAAGTCTCATTGTATATATTTTTATTTTTATTTTTATTATTTTTCTTTCTTTTATTTTAGTTGTTTCTAGATTCAGATTCATTTAGGACTAGAGTAGTGATCTGAATTGGAATTCTAAGCTGATGTTCATGTAAATTGGGTTTCATTTATGTCTGAATTTAAATGAAATCTGGAATTTATTCTGGAACTTATTTTGCTTAATTTTGATTGCAATCTAAATGAATTCATTTAATCAACTAGTCACTGTGATTTGTGATCCAGATTTGAAAGGGTAAGCTCCTTCTGGGAATAATGTTTTGTTGGGATTATTGTTTGTAAGAGTTAATGGTGTTTTGGTTTAGAAAATTGGAGACGAACTGGCACATTCTAATAATTAAATTATTATGAATATTAGTGTTTAGTATCCAAAAAGAGTTGTATCATTGTTTTGATTTCCAGGAATCCATCTGAGTGACACCGAGTTGAGACTACCTGAGAATAATGAGCATTGACTTATGGATACATTTACACTAATATTATATGACCAAATGGACTTTTGAGATTACCTTGATATATCACTAGTGATGATCTAACGTCTGGTTTCAAGGCTCTCTCCTGGGTGACAACAAGAATGTGTGCCCAAGGCATAAGATCCACTTATTGATCTATCAACTTAATCTTAAGAGGTTTCACCTCGATTGAGAGGAATAACTTCAACCTAGTGTTAGCTGAGATTCTAATCAAGGGAAGAAGAAATTCTTTCCCAAATCTGATATCGAAGGTATCTTCTTATTTTCGAGGAGAGCTTGCAATTTCCTATCCATGGGAGCAAGAAATTTCCAGTCCTAAGAAATGATTGTGAAGTACCGAGCATGAAAAATAGTTAGATCTTAAAAGAGGAACAAATCCTACAAGTAACTTTTTAGACCCATTGTCTAGAGATAGAAATGTGGTAATCTGAATAGTGAAATGTATAGAGCTAGAGAGATCCATTTCTATACTAATATATTCTTGGATAACTCCAAGGTTCACATCCATTACATTATCTTAATTGGAACTTGCAAAGTGATGACCACAACATTGTTTTTATTCCCATGTGTTTCAATTCAAAGTAGCTCTCTAATCATGTAGTTTAGAAATTTCATTAATGGTTTATATTCTTTCATATTTTTTACTTAAAAAGTTAAATCTATCTAGAAACTACTGGAAATTCAAACAGTGTTATCTTAGTAGTATAGTTAATCTTAAATTCTTTTAATTGATCATCATGGAATGATATATGGACTTAAACCTTATATATTACTTTGTTTTAATTTTTAAATAATTTTTACAGTTGACTAGAAGCACACCAATTTTTCAAATGCAACAATTTAATTACTGTCAAATTTGGTCCCAACAAGTTTTTTGCAATTCAACCTAATCAATTAGATAACCTCTCTCTCCTTGATTAAAATCCGCCTTAACACCGAATTGAGTTTATTCTTCTTAATTGAGGTGAACCTCCTCGTAATTAAACCTAGTCTATATGGACCTATTCCCAGAACACACTCCCTCCATCACAGAGGAACCTTGAGATAAAAGGTTAGATCTTCACTGGATACACCAAAGTGATCCAAATAGTTCATTGGGTCTCACAATGAATATCAATGCATTTCACCCGCATTGCCTTGCTCTTAGGTAGTCCATCTCTATGTCACCAGAGATTCTAGAACTGAGTAATGATACGCCTTCCTGCACCAAACACCGGATATTTCGAACAGTTCACTATAAGAATAGTACCAGTTAAATCACTCCAATTTTTATACCTAAAACAACATTATAACACCACAAATAATAATTCCAACAACAGATTCTTCCTAAAGGGAGCTTAGCCTCTCAAATCTTGATCACAAATGATAATGACCAGTTGATCAAACAAATTCATTGAAATTATAATCAAAACTGAAGAAAATTAAATTCCAGAAAAATTCCTAGATCCCATTGAAATTTAGACAAAAATTTAAGCTTCGATTTACATTTATCCAGCTCCGAATCCAAGTTCAGATCACTATTATCATCTAAACTAAGCAAACTAAATCTAGAAACAAAAAGAAAAAAAAAAAAAAAAGAAAAATCTATACAATGAGACTTTAGCTCTCCTAAAAGCATAAAGACTTATTAAAAGCGTTGAAGTTGCAGACTATTCCTAGGAGCTTCGCTTATAGGCTCAAGTCTTGGGTCTCTAAAACAAGGAGAGAATCACGCACTCGAAAAGCTTAGGAAATTTAGTTCTAGTCAGCGATGTCGCGGGTAATGTAGCCGCATCAGCACAATGTTGTGGATCATATCCGATGTCAACGACATTGAAAGTCTACTGAGCAATTCTCAATTTCTAGTTATAAGTCAATGTCGTGATGATGTTGCGACATCGAAATGCAGTATTGTAGATTAACTTTGATGTCGTGACATTGCTTTTCTAGTGTTGCGACATTGAGTTGAATTATAAATACTGAGTCGATGTCTTACATTACCTTAAGCATGTTGAGGTTACTCGCCATCGCAACATTGCATTTCAACTCTTCCTACTTAGTTGATGTCGACATTGCCAATGCTCACGACATCGACTTAGTGTTTCAACTGATGCTGAAGTCCATGTCGATATTGCATTGGCCTTCCAGTTATGATGTCGTGATACCAGTTGATGTTGCGACATTGTTGACTGATGTCTTTTCTCTTACATTCTTGCCCTGATGTCGCAACATTGCTTACAGTTCACTTGTTGGTGTCGTAACATTGCCTCTATAGTTCTGATCATTTCAATTGATGTTGAGACATACAACTTGATGTCGCGACATCGGGCCGCTTAACTTCCACCTCGACCGCCTGAGCCGAAGTGTCGCGACATTGAATCTTGATGTTCTAGAGCCATGCAATGTTGTGGCTGATGTCACAACATTGCCTATGAGTCATGCTGTCAATGTTGCGACATTACATTGATGTCTCAACGATGTCATGGCGATGTCATGACATTGGTCTGTTAAACTTCACCTCATGCTGCTTTGATATGAAGTCGCGACATTGCTTTGATGTCACAACAACGTCCAGCTGATGTCTTCACTGGTTGAGGCTTGTTATGAAGTCGCCACTAAGTCGTGGTGATGTCGCTTCATTGGTTAACTGATAATACCACTTGATAATCCTTATTGATGTCGCAACATTGAGTTGTGATGTCGTGATATTAAACATTTCAGTTCTTCTCACTGTAGCCATGTCGCATGGCTGTCTGGCTACTGATGTCCATGTAGTTTGATTAATGAGGTCGTTGATGTCACGCGACAAAGGTGTTGTCGCGACAATGACTTGATGTTGCGATAATGTCGTGATGATGTCGCGACAATGGCATATTTTTGCCTTTCCTTCTCCATCTGATGTGGCGGCTAAGTGTCGCAAATACTGCGCAGTGTCAAGACCTTGCCACATAAATGTCGCTGGATTGAAAATATATGTCACATTGGCTTTTTTTCTGCACAATGTTGGTTTATGTTCATTTTTATGCTGAATTCTGCTTCTTTTCCTTAATTTCCTACAAAACATAAATTTGGGTGAAAGCTCCATAATTTTACATTAAACTGAACTTTTAAGCCTGAAATATACTTGAAAAGTGGGCTTAAACATAGATGAGTTTTAGACCCATCAAACTCCCTAAATTTAAAGTTTTGCTTGTCCTCGCTGCAGAAAAGTAGCTGTCATATTGCCAAACAATAAAAATCAAATTTTAAGGACATTTTTCAACAAAATCATATTTTCAATCGTATTAGCATTTAGGCCTTAGTAGTATTTCTCAGCTTAGACATCAATTCTAATTAAGCTTACTTTCGTAATCCTAAAATTTTCAACTTAGATCATTCAATACAACATGTAATCTATACTAATAAACAAATACGCCTGACTTTGTGAGTGTGTGTCAGTCTTCTCCCTTTTATGACTAATTTGCAGATTAATTAGCTTTATGAGAGTAACTATAAAGAATGATATCTTTTAGAGTGATTTAGGTCCCATAAGCTTGTTGGTTATATTATTCTCCACTAATGTAGGCATAACACAACCTTCATAATCAAATAGGTTTTTTTGAGCTTGTAATGTATGGCTAGGCACTTGCAGATAACTAGACATTTGAGGCCTGCTTACTCAAGCTGCATAAATTTTCTCAACATTTTGCCTTCACTTCTCATCCTCTTTTTATGCTAAACTAGCCTTTCGAGCACCACCAAACTTGTTCTAGTCCATTTTTCTGTATTTTCTCTTATGAGGCTTTTTCTTCTCCACTAATATTTTCAATTCTACTCGTAGTTCTTTTCACATTTTGTTTCAAATTTGAGTTTATGCAATGTTTTACCTTTTTAAGCTTTCTACTTCCCCTTAACAAGCTTTGGGTCAGTAACTCCCATACCAGTTAGCATTAGGATACTAGGTATAGAACACCCCTAACGACTTAATTGCTCAAGGTAAGTAGGCTACAAGGCAAAACTCACTCCTTCTTAAAACTGTCATTGTTTTTCAGCTTCTCAATTTTTGATTTGCACCTCTTTTAG